>MJUU01071306.1:0-100061 GCA_002080025.1 Modiolus philippinarum
TATTGTTATAATGAGTAGTTGTTGAGAAATGGACTTTAACGCAAAATTGAACCAAAGTCACTCAAGCGTAAAAACGTAGGTCATGGATCCAAAATTGTTGGTGAATCTGTTAGTACTAATCAAGGTGCATGTACTGATGTAATATTATCAAAATACCACAAGAGGTTGCCAATATATGGACCTAAATGCAAAACTTAACATCGGGACGTACGGACAAGGGTAAATCTATATGCCCCTTCCACTTCGTGGCGGGGCATAAAAATATTGGCACCTGCACCACAAGACCTATGGCTATGTAGTTAGGAAAGGACATGATTTGCTAAAAATGTAATCATTAGAGCTAGAACAATATGCATGGAGGAACATTTTGAGGACCCATTACAGGTTTGTTTGCCAACCAAGTGGGTCTGTTTCCTACCCATTTAATAGTTTGGTTTGTTTACTTCACATTTAACACAACACGTTAATTATATATTTACATGTACGTAATAAACATGTTGATTTGAACATTCGTGAGTAAATTTCTTTGGCAATTTAGCAATGATTGCCGATGTAAGAGTGTTGATCAAACAATTAGATAAGTAAAATTATCAGATTATTTGATTGGCAATTTGCAATTTAACATTGATTTGTGTTATTAATGTATGAATTTTGATTGACAATTATTAAAATATTAATTAGTTATAATTTAATGGGAATGAACAAAAATTGCCTTCATAGTTTATATTCTTTAAAGCTTAATATTTTAAAATTTGTCACAAAAGCAACTTTTGTTTAATGCGATTTCTTTACTTTTTTTAAAATTATAATTTTAATTAGTACAGCATTTGTACGGATTACGTAATATATTTTAGTAAAATTCCCTGAAACAAAGAAATACCAATATAAGCTTTTTCATGCATTCCATCATTTTTTGTTATTACAACAGACAAGGGTAGCCCCTACACTCTGTATATATATGTACACTTAAATGTGTTGCAAAATAGTTTGCCAAATTTTAACACCATATATATTGTGGGCGAATTGACTCCGTGTGAACCAGAATGTGGGTGAACCGACTCTGTGCAAACAGGAAAGTTGGTGACTGTGGGTGAATGTGCACTATGCAAATCTTTTTGTGGAAAATGTTGTATTTGTCTATTTACCGACATTTCCTGATGGGATATATGGCACAAGAACTCTCGATCAGTGTAGTGAGTCCACACAGGCTTACTGATGCAAACCCATGTAGACTTGCGACGTTGTTCAAGTATCAGCTGGTACCCTTGTGGACTCATGACACCGTCCAAGAGTATGAGCCTTACATCCCATCAGGACATGTAAGTAAATAGACATGTACACATGTATATACAATATATGAAAAGAAAGGAAATGGGGTAAATGTCAAGGAGACAACATCCCATATCCAGGTTAAAACGACCCAAAACAAAGCATCGAGGGGTCACCGTACCGTCTTCAACACAGTGAGGAACCTCACACCATGGAATGTACATGTACATTGTCAGAACATTCGGAATGTACATGTACATTGTCAGAAAATATAAAATTTATTTGACGAGCTTTAGAAACAGGTAGAAATGCTGGTAGAAAATATTCATATGGTCGTATTCGTCTAGTAAATACCATCATTGCAGGATAACAAATTTTTCAAAAAAAATATGCACAGTGGGCATGACTCCCATACAAGGCAAATGCAAGGTCCTGTCCACGACTACCAGTGTTCCCGCCCCGGTTCCTGCCATGGTATAATTATAGGTCTAGGCATATTTTAACTTGGGAAGTTAGAACTCTTGCTGTCCATGCATATACACATATATTGTGTACTACATACATATGGAAATGAAAAAAAAGGTAGCAACACAGGCACTTCCATACCCTCCCCCTTTTTTCTCGACATACTTAACATACCGTTTCAGAAACAATCCGAATGACTGTCGTGTTGTTTTGATATCATGAATGTTGTTTAAAACTGACTGCATCAGCAGATATGATGTGTCAACCTGTATGGAATTGACTTTATGGACGATAAAGTTACGAACTGCAAGCCCATTTTTGTTGACATACGTCACTATGAAATAATTATTTATAGGATCGTATTTTTGTGAAACGCATTTCCGGTTCACACGAAATACACGCCCCACACGATATACACGCTCTGCACGATATGAACTGTTCCGAGCTTGCGTACACGAACAGAACGAAATGAATCGTTTGTTTCGTGTAAAACGTGTATGAATGGTACACGCAACACACGATTTGATTTATTTGAAACGGAACGAACGGAAAACGCGAGCGGAACGAACGAAACACGGAATGTACACGCAAAAAATGTAACGTTGAACGTTCAACCAACTGTACTAAGTTGATAGGGGGAGTTTTTGTTAACGTGTTTTGGGCATTATAAGCTGGTTTTTTTGGTGAAATAAATCAGTTGTTAACTGTTTTGGACCATTTAGTGTTTTCTCTTCCGTTGAATCATGTAAATAAAAAGCACTATTTGCTGTTATCAATAAATTTCGTGTTCTGTGTTTGTAAATGTCCACTGTTTTAGTGAAATTGAAAGATTGTTAGCCTTTAAATGACCTCCTGGTGTCCTCTTTTAAATCTCACAATTTCTAATTTACAAAAAAAAAAAAATTGTTATGATAACTAGAAAAGAATAGTATTTAATCAGACACATTTAAATATATAATTTTTCTGACTAAAACTAGATAAAATGATCATGCAAATTCTGGTTCTCATTCGGGCTAAAGGTTAAAGGCACCATCTTCAGTTCAATATTAAACACTATCTGCCAAGTGCGAATCGACGAGATCATTATTCTAGTCGAGCAATATATGCGATTGTTGAAAAAAATCATTATTACTGTAACAAACATTATTGATTTTATAACATTTATTGTCTCTTTATCGGAATTTCATCTATTGTTTAGGCTAAAATTATGATCTCATTGATTCGCACTTGGCCGAAAGTCTCAAACCCATGCGAGTTTTGCGTTTAATCCCTGGACTCAACGAATTTTTGCTATTAACAAAATATATGTGCAAATTATTGATATTATGCATGCAAAGCAACTATTTTTTCTTTCTATTAAACATTTTGTCAAATTTGTAGAAAAACCTTGTAAATATTGTGGCAGTTGGATATTTTAGGGCATATGTGCGATCTGTTTGAATGATTTTGCCTCTTTTATATTCTTTACCACTAATATCTCATTCAATCACTGATGCTACTTGCAATAAATAGTGGCTTTGTATGCATAATCGAAACAGTTATATGGAGACAATGTTTGATGAAGAATCAACAAACGTATGACTAAGGGTTTAACGTAAAATTAGGTAATAATGAACACAGGCTGGAACCCGGAGGCCTGCTGTTGTAGCTCGGAGCGCCAGGCTCAACAAGGTTGGAGCCAAGAACCCCTTTTCTTCCCCGATAAAATTACCATAGGTTTAACATTGAACTGAAATAGGGACCTTAAACTTTATTGCAAGTTCTTTTGAATAATATGGCTTATCCGACGTACCGGAAAACGTCTCCACCTTTTATTCTGATAAGCACGGTCTTGAATATTCTGTACATAAATGTGCAGGACGTCGTTCCATGGCTGCCGCCAGTTCAATGACCTTTTTATAGGGTGGATAACAACAAGCAGAATATTCATGTTGTTTGGTTTAAAATATAGATTTAATGCTGTTTTACAAGTAGTCCGGTCGTCCCTCTGGTATGTCCCCTAGTTATTAAATAAAATGAAATGTATAAGCGGTTTCTAAAGGAGTCAGAAATTGGTGTATCTGAAGTGACCTCATGTCAACCGATACAGTAAGTCAGTAATGGATCGGTTATCGTTAGAAAACTGATATTTGATACCCTTCAAACTAAATTTAACAAAACAAAAAAAAAAAAAAAAAAAAAAAAAAAAAAAAAAAAAACAAACAAACCAAAAAAAGGAGGATTTGCACCTCGCTACACAAATCTTTTAAGTGCATAAATCAAGCAGGTCATTTTCAGGGAGATAACTGTGAAACAGTCAATCATGATACATGTTACATGTGTACGCAATTCGATCTTTTTTAATCGAGCGAACTGATTAACGCAAAAGTAAAAGAAGTGAACACGATTGATAAGAAAATAAATATTGAGTTACTTTAATGCAAATAAAAATTAATTAAATAAAATACCCACTAACATAAATATTACGATTATTAGTCCTAGATTTGTGTTTCAAAAGTTTTTATACATTATTTTAAATTATGTTCTGTTCTGTTCTATTTTATATTAGTGGCACATATGTACAATGTTAGGGTTACACATTGAAAATAGGAGAATGATTCAACATTTATCTAATTAACAAAATGTAATAAACAAGTGGTCAAGTCATCACCTGTCACCTTGACCAGGTGTTAATTACCCCGGGGCGTCGTAAATCATTGTTGCAGTCAGATGATAAGATGTTTAAAAGCATTGTAGCTGTGTTATTTTAAAAAAGGAATATTATACATAAATAAATAATGGATTCTAGAATCTGAAATGACATTATATGTATATTACGGGGAACATATGTATCATCATGCACATACAAGTCACTCGTTGTGAATCAGTTGACAATAACAATAAAATAAAATTTGAAAACCAAACTATTATCTTTTGAATAGATTTATTCACGTTCATTTACTCAGTACAAGGAAATCCAGGAGCGGATCCAGGAAATATGAAAAGGGGGTTACAATTGAGAAGTGAAGAGAAATTTCGCCGAGCGGAGCGCGAAAATTTATGGGGTATTTCTTAGTAAAACGCCAGTATTTTCATTAAAAAAACACGTTTGTCCAGATAAAAGGGTGGATTCCAACCCCAGGAACCCCCTTGGAACCGCCAATGAAATCTAAACATATCCTTGCTCAGTCCAATGTCATGTGTATCAGAACAGTGAAAAAAAAACATATAGCATTTTTGACGAACACCCGAATTTCAAATTAAATATTATTTCAATATTTTAATTATTACAGCTTTGAAATAAAAAAATGACATATAATCACTGATTGCCAAACAGAATAATAAAAGACCCTGCCCTCTTCGGTTGTCTCCATATTAGAAAAATATGAAATTTTGCCAGTTTTCAATTGAAATTGAAAGTAATTTAATAAATATCTTTAGTGTTAGAAAATACATCATTTTGTAGATAAATTACATATCGATATTAGAATATCTCCAGTTAACAAAATCATGACTTAACGGGCTCGATTGGAAAGGGGGAGGCAGTCACAAAGATTGTATCCTTTAATTTTACATGAATTTATTTATTAATGTTATATTATATGTTTTTAAATATACCCTTATATTTAGAAACATATCTTTATATTAATTTATTCATTTATATTATTAATGTCATTTTTTTAAATGGTGGTCCAAATTTCAAGATAAAAGTCTGTGATTGATATGATATTGAGACGAAAGTCAAAATTTTGGGATGAAATTTCACAAAAGTCCAAGCAAATCTGGTTATTAATTTCATTCCTTTTGGAATAGACTTAGACTCTTTAATTTACAACCATGTAGTGCCTGCGGTCGAATTACCCAGTTAAAGTCGATAGAATACTGCATTATAATTTCACGAGGTTCACCGATCTTTAGATTTTAATAAAATATTGATATTTTAAGCTGAAAAGAATAAAATAATCATTTTCTATAACTGTGAATTAAATTTATATACATGTTTTATTTTTGCTTTTATTTCACTTCTCACAGTTTATTAATATTGTTATTAAAAACACGGATCCAATTAACCTGCATTTGACCATATGTATGCTGTTTTACGGGAGGGTTTCGCAAATCTGATGGTAGCGATACACCCGTTTGAATTTTTGCAACAAAATCACAAAACGTCATTCCTACAAATTGAACGGGAAATTGTCGCAATATCCTGTTGATGCACAGTAAAACATGTAAAATATTTTCAATGGTCCTTTGCACTGCCCAATGATTTATTTATATATTTATTTGAAATTTACATTCATATTGAAACAGGCAAATACAACATATTTATAACACAACATCATATAAATGTCTCTGAAACTGATATATTTTAGCTTAAAATAACCCAAATTATAGATATACGTCCTTGAAATAACACAGAGTTGAACTGCCATATTTTTTAGACTCTTTCAAATTCTGACTGGTCACGGTAGATGCCACTGCGATTCTAATGATTTACGTCTGTTAATCTCATTGATTTTACTGTCTAAGAAGAAATGGCATTCATCCTCGAATTAATTGTATTTTTGACACAATCTTTTTCCTCTCGGCAATTTTTTTGTAACGACATAGTCACTCATTCGAAATTTTGATAAAATTTTGAAGTGATATATTGCAAAATTACGGATGTTTTGTGTTGCTTAATTTATTTACTCACAAATAGGTAAATTTTGTACATTTGATCCAAAGAATCAGCGCATATTATACTCTCTTTGAAAAAATAAATATTTGGGACTGTAGAGTTGTTATTTTTAATAGAAAAATATAGTGTATGATAGAAAACCATGCCATCAACTATGTGACTAAAAGTCTTATGCCACATTGTATGAAAATAAAGCAAAGAATTACAATGGCCTAAAATCGACTGTTCGTAATAGGCCAAATAAATACTGTCACAATCGAGGACAGTCTATCACAATCATGTCAATTTTTAATGGTTAAAAAAGCACTGTCACAAGCGGGGACAGTTATTTACAATACAGGTAAAAACTGTCATTGACTGTCATGCACTGTTACAGTGCTATACAGTTATTTGCAATCAAACATATGTCTATAAACTACTGTTAAAGATTGTCCCAATCCATAACAGTACTTCATTGGCCTTGTTGTTAATAGGACGCTTACAGTTAATGGCAGTAAGAAAAAGACTGTCCCTGGTATGGGCAGTACTTTTTTCTATTCATAGTGACGGTCTCCCTTGGTTTTGGGTACAAGAGCGCGTTTCCTTTATTTGCTGAAAACAGAGTCTAAAGCCCGGTCAATAATGGTTTTGGGTAGCTATGCTCAAAGAAAAATGATGACATGAGGCTACACTGCTGCTTAAGGTTATTGTCCCGGATATTTCGGTTCTAACTGCAATAAGAATGCTTCAGTTGTCAAATCAGCTTTTTGCAGTGTCTAAATTCACTGAGTGAATTATTCAAGGCAAAGAAATTTGCAATGTACATGCACTAACTTATCTTGTCAGTCTTGCATTAAAAACGTATAGGAACGGTGTACCCCGTTCATCATTTTAACTTCTGGCCCTTTGTTTGTCGCTTACCATAGACTAATCAATAATTGAATTTTAGCGTTTCGTAAAAACACATTTTTGGCGTGTCCAGCGTAACAGAAAGCTGTTCAGGTTCGTCGGGCTTATTTATTATACAACTATATAATGTTTTGGCTAGAAAACTATGACACTAAAATTGGTTTTATATCACAAATGAGCCATTGTATTTTACCGAACCTTAAAGTTGTATAAAATGAAATTTTCAAGCTAGAGTTGCCAATGTAGTTGGTGTTATTACTCTACTCCAAGAGTTTGTTGAGAAAGTTATGAAGGAATTCCGGGCTCTAAATGAACTATTTAGGCTCTGTAACCTTCTCAAAATTTCGGGGATAATTTGCACAACTGGTTCGTGATAACAAAACATTCTTTAAGTGAGAATGGTATCTTATGCAATTAAAGAGTGGATTTTAGTTCTTTTAAACAACTAAATTCATAGTAAAAGGTGCACATCCTGATCATGTTAATAAAAAATGGGGAAATTGTATCATTAGGCAAGTCACCATATATGTAGGTACGTGCTGCAAAATACAATTTTAAAAGTACTGAGTTGGAAATTATTTGAAATTATTATGGTTCCTGTGAGAAAGTCTTTTTATAGTAAAACAGTTTTATTTTTGCATAGTTTTTAAAAGAAATAGCATTGACTGCACTATTGCAATAGTAATCACTACTGTTGTGAAGACTTTTGATTTTAAGGTTAATTATCGACCTTCCGGGTCGGCACTATTGTCCATCACTCTGGCTACTATTTTACACAACATTATATTTAAATATAAAATTTCCCTTCGTACAAATCAACAATTTTAGACATTTACACTTATTCCTATTGTACTCATTGTGTATTCGAAGGATTCCTTGCTAAAATGTCCATCACCAGAACACATTTTATAAAAAACCATATACATCTTCTCTTTTATCATATTATTTCTTTCTAAGTATCTAATGACTTATGAGGAAGTGTAGCCAAAATTTTGTTCAAAAGCTTTTCTGATGTTCATAAAATAATCATTGCAATAAGAAATATTCGTTAAAGAATTTTGTTAAATATAAGTAACACCAAAATGTATAATCATAGTGTTTTAACTTTTATAACACAACTTTATATTCACCAGAGGTGCAGATGGATTCAGACGCAATACCAAATTGTTGCATCTTTTGTCAAAAATGAATCCAATAGTGGGTCATATTATATGTTTGTGCTTATTTCAATTGTCGCGACACAACAATTATATGTATTTTCCCAATATTACCTTATTAGATTGAAATATTTTGCATTCTAGCATTTGTCCTTTCTCGTGATACCAAATTTATACATCTTTTGTTAAAAATGACCTCAAAAGTGGAAGATATAATATGTCGGTGCTTATTTCAATTGGCGCGACACAACATTATATGTATTTTTTCCAAAATTACCTTATATGACTGAAATATTTTTTTCATTTTAGCTGTTTTCCTTTTTCGCGATACCAAATTTATGCATCTTTTGTCAAAAATGAATCCAAAGGTTGGATATATTATATGTTGGTGCTTATTTCAATTGTCGCAACACAACATTTATATGTATTTTCCCCAAAATTACCTTATATAAAACTTCTTTGAAAGGATGTGATAAAGTAAAGTATTTAAAAAAATGAATTATTTTTGGTCATTTGTAAAGATTTAGTATAAATAGCATAATGGAAACCTGACTTTTCAAACATATTTATATAAAGATTTACAAATTTATCGTTGTTTATGTTTGTCTTTTGTATTTTTATTGTGGGTTTTTTCTTGTGCAGTTCCTATTTACTATCTGGCATGTGGCTATGTTTTTCGGCCATTGTAAGTGTTTCCTGTTATCTTTTTTATTCCATTTTACAAAAAGCTATATCGCGACATATAAAACTTCTTCGAGAGGATATAATAAGTAAAATATATTTGAAAAATGAATTATTTGGGGCATTTGTAAAGATTAAGTAGAACCTGAATAATGAAAACCTGACTTTTCAAACATAAGAAAGTGCGGCTTGCCTTTTCAAGCGAGAGGGAAACGGGATTGAGGCAATAAAATCGTTGAAAAATGAACCTGAAAACATGAAAAGGTTGTCTAGCATTAAAAATTGAACCCGTAAAATGGAAAAAGTGACCTCTTTAGAAGTCTTTGTAAAATATTCCCCGCGACTTTGGAATAGAAAATCGGCAAAGATACGGCATTTCGGGAAACGGATCTACAAACTGCGTTTTGAATATGCTCAATGCAAATGTACAATATATTTTCCCCGATCGGTGAACAGAATTAGCCACTAGAGTATGTTCGATCAAATTATGATGTGCTGAATTTCGTACTGTTGTCTGACTGGAATACACGTTCATATAATATTACACATCTGTTTTCATTTTTGTAGCGGGAAAATATTATCTGACAACTACATTGGTATTTTTCGCATTTGCTTATCCAAAAGAACGCTTTTTATTAACCTCAGCTATCGCTTAAACTGCGATCTAACTTTACATTTATCAGATAACTTCGTTTTGAGTAGTGATCCTCGCGACAGCTTTCAAGTGCACTTGAAGTTGAAGTTAACTAGTGATCGCGAAAATACCTGTCATGGAATAGCTACATATTCCAAAAAAGTAAACTTCGCGACAGCTAAGAGAACGCGAAGTCACTTGAATAGTGCGAAATGGTATGATAAAGTAAAATATTTGAAAAAGTGGATTATTTCAGTCATTTGTAAATATTTAGTATAAACCTGACTTTTCAAACATATTTATGTAAAGATTTATGTATTCATAAATCTCATGTATTTGCATGAATTAAATTTTCTGCGATTAAGTTTACTCCTGCCAATAGTCATGTTATTTTTCTATATATTGTCGGCAATTATTATCGCGGAAGTAAGCGATGCTTTTACTAAAATACAAAAAATAAAGATTTAAATGCATCACTTCTAGACTAAAAAGGGAGATTATTTAAAATTGGCACATATTTTATACGGGTAAAAATTCAAACTAGCAGTGGGCAGTAATGAAATCATTTACAAAAAACTATTTATCAACATTTTTTAACAAGCTTGTAATTGATTAACTGTCTACGGGACTGGACTACAGGGTGAGTATGTGAAGACGGTGTATTGAATCTCAGTGGCGTTCTAGGTATCATATAAAACTTGATATGCTTGTTTCTCTCCTATATATCTAAACTAATCCGGAATATATAGTGTAGCACCATATATTGGCGACACAAAATAGGAATACCACTCTTACGAGTGTTTCACATGTTAGTTAATGTCAAGTATTGTGTACCATTATGTATCAACTAATAAAACAAGAAACCCTCAAGATCTTGGAATCGCACACTTGAAGAAAGAGAAATTATATGGGATATATATAGATGAGGCAAAAAATATAACAAGCAAAACCAATCTAACAATATAAGCGACTATCTAATTGCTGTTCGCAATCTTGAACCTTCAACAGTAGGCAAAATTGGCCAGTACGCATAAATGCATTTTCATTTCCGAACTCGACTGCGATGGATGGATTAGTTGTACATTTCGATTTTGAACCCAATTCATCAATTGGGTCATCAATAAGTTCAGTTACATCTTTGAATCTGTTTTACCATAGAACCAAATGATTACTGGCTACAGTCATTTTGGTTCTTGACTTGATCATACAGATACATGTTTTAGATGGTTACATCCAAAGACCGTAGCACACGTGCATCAAATGTTATTAAATGTTTTCAGGTGCTCCTCATATAGACAAGATAGAGATCATTATGTTTCAAGAAGACGAAGAAAGGACCTTTGTAGATCTTTGTAATAAGTCTGGTTCCAACTGAAGCAACAAACGCCAAATATTTTCACATCTAAAATCGATAATATTTCTATAGCATATACTCGTGAATGTGACAGGTGAAACGTTTTTAGGAAAAGGGAGTGTAACGGACGAACTTTAGTGAGACATTGTTAGCTCCCCTAAATAAGACAGCTAAACAAACAGATTGAAATTCAACACTTGCTGTGAGGACTACTACAATTATTTATACTTTATGACTAACTTTCAAAGCATAAACGAACTAAAAAGTGCAACATTTATGTTGAAATATTCATTTAGTTTTAAACTGGATCTAAATTTTTAAAGGCAACTTTACCTATACTATGAAACGTAATTTTGAATATTCAGTTGTGAAATTTTGTGTTCGATGTTTAAATAGGGCAAAGTTTTTCTTCAGCGCTTTTCTGATTTAGAATTTCACTTTACACAGAAAATAACAATTAAAAAAAGGTCGGGTAATGCGAGACATGTTCTATTAAGATGAAACATTTCACCGGAAAAATTGTATATATTTTTTTCTCAGTAAATATTGTCATTTGTAATTACTGTATTTGCTTTCCCATATGGGTGTAATTTGCAAGTAAATGATTACAAAATAAAGGACCGTTTCAGTTGTCTTTTAATAAGAGACCGACCATTTAACCTGAAGGGGGGTATGGATTTTTTTATTTTTTCCACGTGTATCAGCAAATTTTTTTTTCAAAATTAATATTATTTTTTTGCGCAGAAAGCCGCCTTCAGAGAATTTTGTTTTCATCATTTTGGAAGCCAAAATATTTTTCTCACAAAAAATCAGATCCAAAATATTAAAAAAAGCATACCCCCCGTCCCCTCTTCAAATAAATAGTCGGTCCCTACCTGCAAAGACCAGTGAAATTTCAAAAGTATCAATTTCATTTTGGACAGGAAAAGAATTTTCGATGATTTTCCTCGTTCTGATGTAAAGTTTAAAATAACAGAATTTTTCAAAGTGCATCCAGCCATTAATGCGCCTGTTTTTATATGATTTGTTTCAAACGTTTAAACTTTGCAAATTGAGTCAGATGACATGATTGTATATTGTGTAATGTGGCCACTCGCATACATGAGTCTATACATGAACTATATATTACCTGAGCACCTTCCGACACGTGTACACTTAGCATGGGTTCAGATTAACATTTTTGCGATGTTTATTAAATCTGAATTTTATTTTATGGAATAAAATGCATAGAACTTGTTGCATTCATTTATATTCACGTTTATACAACTTTCTTTAAATAGTATTATTGTTATATTTTACTTTTATCAAATAATTTTGTATTTCAGCATTTCTTAAAGATTACGGAAAATAAAAATGTATTCAATTCAAATTTAAGCGGAATACACACCGATTTCTCGTTGACACTAGGCATACCTGTAATAACTCTTTAATGTTTGGTGTTTGATGGTATAATGTTGAACATAATAATGAAAATAAAGATAATTTATTTTATACGACGAAAACGATTTATTTTAACATTGTTGTAAATGCACATGACATGCAGATGCACAGTAGTTTTATTAAACAAGCATGATAGCAAACAGAATGTAGCACCAATTTTTACAAATCCTTGATCGCAGAAAAGTTCTTAATTTTTCGGAATATGACCATAACATATAAATTATTTCAACAAGATATATACATAAAATATTTTCCGTATGGTCGGGAACCAGCAATACACTTATAGTTTTTATAACAAGAAAGAAGTGTATATCGCTGAATATCAACTAGAGTTATGTAATTCAAATATATAATAAACGAGCCTAAGGCGAGTTTTTTATATTTGAAATTACATAACGAGAGTTGATATCCAGGGATATACAATTCGTTTGAGTTATTAAAACTATTTCTCTATGATTTTGTGAATATTTAGTGCCGAACTGCTGTTTTTGTTTCAAATAACAATACCGTTGCTAGGTAACGTTAATCACGGCCACCGAGATTTCAAAGTTGTCGAATAGAAACGTCGAAAAAATAATAGCACATCACGCTTGATGTGTTATAACTTGGCGCTCGGTCTTTGAAATTCCTGTAAAAAGTGATTCAAGAAGTCCATATCTAACTCCAGGTTCTAAGTCTCGCTGTATACCACAAATAACTATCCGTGCAAGGAATAGATAATAATCGTGCATCATAAGAGAAAACACAATAACGTCTAAGTCAACAGGTATAATCCCTGTAGCCTTCTATAAAACTGCTTGAATATGAAAATCTTGAAGGCCTGGTTCAGAACTTTGTTTGAAATTGCGTCGAGACAAACTACAAAAAAAGTTTGTTAATGTGGCCAAGAGGTATGTTTGATAACAAAAGCGAAAGCATTTAAATAATGTTACTTTGGACATTTCTGCTGAAAAAGTCTGCAGTGGAGATTTTCCATCAGAATTAATGCAGGAAGATTAACCCCTGAAGTAGCAAGTATTAATAAAAAAAATGCAATGGATATCAATAAAATCGTCCTAAATGTGATATTGAAAACAGATGGTTACAAGTTTAGATTTCTTTTCTATGTAAAAAGCTACAAGTTGAGCTGTGGACAGCTTCATCTATGTACCTGCGCTGATTCCAGACTGATTCAATTTTCGCCATGCAAATCGGACTTGAATCATACTTTGTGGCATTTTATACGTCAAACCAACCTCGTCGAAGAAAGTTACGGAGGCGGATGTATGAAGTCAAACATAATATATTCTTATTTCAAATTATCAAATGGAGTGCAGTTTGCAAGTACATCGTTCCGAACTACATCTATTTGCTAAACATATTTAGGATCAACTATTTGATTACAAAAGGGGGGGGGTCTGAGAAGTAGGAACGTCTGACCTCGGATATTTGCCATGCAATCTTCGAGACTGACTTTTTTTCTCACTGGAAGCAATTCTGTGCGTTTTTTTTTTTTTTTTTTTTGGTCCATGCCAGAAAATGTGCTTCCTATATTTCATCCTGGTTATTTGTTTCAGCCATCTCCTGTCCTGATATTTTTTCATTAAACTGCCGATCCTAGAACTTTATTATCGAAATTGATTTTCTTTTTTTGGCATTAATGCAAACATTCCGAATGTACACATTCAAACAAACAAACGATAAAAGGACGACCATTTGTAAGTAAAGAATCATTTAGTCTTGTTGCCAGTAAAAATAAATATTTTAATAATAAATTTGATTTTTATTCGAAAAATATTTTTTGTTGCAAATTCAAATTAATAATATAATGTGACATTTGATAAAAATAAATAATTTGTTCGAAATTTTCATGAAAATATATATTTTTTTTTCTGGGCGAAATCGCCCCGGTGCGTCTTAACACTGTACAGGACTCCTGGGTGCACATGGGTAATTAACCATGTACAGCTGATACTGTTACTTTTCACATTTTTAAACGAAATAAATACGGAAAATTTACAGCCGAAAGCAGCAGAACCCGGGCAGAAGATAAATTTCAGGGCTTGAAAACGGGATACTCCCGATCTGGGAGATATCACACGTAAATAGAATACATGTTACGCCTTACGTTTTATTCCTTTTTTATTTAGTATTTTACGATTTAGGTCTTATTTACCATTGTTTATTGATATCTATAAATTTTTATTATGTCAATTCCCGTGTCAACTGTAGGGACCATTTAACAAAGATATCCAGTTTCATCTTGAAGTAAACACGCTGTCACTAAATAACAAAAGCATCAAAAAGACTCCCTCAGACCTGTATTTCTGTATGATATCATTTACAGATCTTTTGTTTATTTAAGATAATTATTTCCAAAAACACGAGAAAAATAACTTTCTAATAACGTACCTCTTTTTATCGAGTTAATTCAACTATGTGTTGGGAAAATGACGATTAAATTTTCGACCGGTAATAAGCCATAATAAGATAAAGTTTAATGAATGCGCTTTTGAATGAGCAAATGAAATGCGACAACTCTAACACTATCAAGGGAATTCTAATTTGTAAATTTTATGTTATTTTTTATGCCACAGTTATGTTACCTTATATATGTATTTTGTATTTTTCGGTTGGAAATTGAAAAATAAATCTGAAAATAAATGTAAGTAGCTTTATTAGTGAAATAAAAAGTGTTTTGCCTTTTTTTATTTATTAAATATAGAAATTCGGTTTTCCACAAACACAATATAACGTTAAAAAATAATATATTTTAAAATTTCAGATTTTTTATAAATAAAATTTAGATAACATGAACACTAACGGTAGAAAATTACTGTAATTAACTGATATATACTGTTCAACAATTCACCACTGTGACAGTGCAACACAGTTATTTCAAATACTGTAGCGAACTGTAATGAACAGTAACAATCAAAGACAGTGCATGACAGTAATACAAAATACTGTCATTAACTGACATATACTGTAGCAATCAGGGACAGTGCATGACAGTAGTCCTAAAGACTGTCATTTACTGTGAGTTACTGTTACAGTATTGGACAGTTAATCACAGTACTAGGGTATTACTGTTGATGACTGTTCCGGATTGTCCCAGTTGTGGACAGTAGTTTACAGGTTTTTGACAATAGTTGAACAGTAGTTGTCAGTGAAAGGCAGTGACAAAATCACTGTTCCTGGTATGAACAGTACTTTTTTTTTGTTCATAGTGGTTATTTTGGATAAGCAAATGAGAAAAAAAATACCAATGCAGTTATATATAAAATATCCATTAATATAAACATGTCAGATAAAATTTTCCTGCTACAAAAATGAGAACAGACGAGAAGAATTATAAGAACGTGTATTCAAGTCAGACAACAGTTCGAAATTCAGCACTTCACTTCACCCTTTTCCCGTTTACAGGTCCGTTTTTCAACTATTTTATTGCCACAATTTCGTTTCCCTCTCGAAAAGGTAAGCCGCACTTCCCGCGTATACCCTTTATAAATAACAGAACGTTATGTAATTTATACTAAATATTTACAAATGACCAAAATAAATCATTTTTTTAAATACTTCATTTTATCATATCCTTTTGAAGAAGTTTTCTATGTTGTGATCTGGGATTGATATAATACGAACTGGCTACGATTACCTTGATTTACCTGGAAAAGTAATCCTAATAAATATATTTATTGTTACCTGAGACCGGAACCTAGACTAATTATGGAATTTTCACCGGATGAGGACCTGTTTTAAATAAAGTAACAATAATTTCTATCTTTATTGTTACCTGACGTTATTGTTACCCGACTAAAGGAATTCAAGACAATTACAAATTTGTTTGATAGAGAGCAACTTATCAGTATTAAATGTTATCAGTATAAAAATATGACTCTGATTTTTTTTTTTTTTATTATTATTCTTATTTCTGATGGCATTTTATGTAAGTTGATTTGATTGATTTTTTTGTCCAGCACACGTAGGGTGATGCCATTCTAGACAGCCATTGCTTACTATTGAAGCGCGGATGTGAACGTCGTCAATACAAACAAGGTAATTCTATTGTGCCTTATCCTGTTTTGCAGAAATGCTCTCTTTTAATCTTTTCCATGCTGCCTTGTTCAAATATCTTTTAGTTCGATTTATGTTAATGCTTGATGTAAAATTTTTGCAGGAATTTCGTTGATTGTAGAAAAGTCTTCTTCCCGAACTGTCACCCTCACGTCCAATTAACGCAGACCGTATATCAACATATGTGGGTACTATAGATAGATAGTATATTAACATTTATTTTCATTCAATTTCCATTGTATTATATATTTCTTAATTTTAAACAATATTTCTATTTATTCATTTTACAAAATATTAATTAAAAGTGATATAACCGAATACGAATAATATCAGGTAACAATAACACCAGATAACAATAAGGATGACAATTATTGTTACTTTATTTAAAACAGGCCCGCATCCGACTAAGGTTCCATAATTACTCTCTGTTGCAGTCTCAGGTAACAATGATTTTTTTTATTAGGATTACTTTTCCAGGTAATTGAAGCCAGTACCAATATAATATGTTATATTAGTCCCAGTTGTGATATAGCATTCTGTAAATAATTACATAAATATGTTTGAAAAGTCAGGTTTATACTAAATCTTTACAAATGACCAAAATAATTCACTATTTTAAAATATTTTACTTTATCATACCATTTCGAAGAAGTTTTATTTCTCATGATATAACTTTTTGTAAATCTTTACATAAATATGTTTGAAAAGTCAGCTTTTCATTATGCTGTTTGATATACTAATTAACAAATGACCAAAGTAATATATTTTTCAAGAATATTTTACTTGTTATATCCTTTCGAAGAAGTTTTATATGTCGCGATATAGTTTATTGTAAATCTTTATATAAATATGTTTTAAAAGTCAGGTTTTCATTGTGCACTTTATACTAAATCTTTACAAAGAACCAAAATAATTGATTTTTTAATATATTTTACTTTAGGGACCGACCATTTAACTTGAAAAGGGGGGGGGGGGGGCTATGTTTTTTTTCTAAAAAAATATTTTGAATCTGATTTTATGTGAGAAAAATATTTTGGCTGCCAAAATGATTACAAAAAACTTTCTGAAGGAGGCATTATGTTAATGCTTGATGTAAAATTTTTGCAGGAATTTCGTTGATTGTAGAAAGGTCTTCTTCCCGAACTGTCACCCTCACGTCCAATTGACGCAGACCGTATATCAACATATGTGGGTACTATAGATAGATAGTATATTAACATTTATTTAGGGGAAAATACATATAAATATTTTGGGAAAAAATACATATAAATGTTGTGTCGTGACAATTGAAATAAGCATCGACATATAATATCTCCCTCTTTTGAGGTGAGTTAAAAAAGGATGTATAGATTTGGTATCGCAAGAAAGGAAAAAAGCTAAAATACAAAATATTTCAGTCTTATACGGTAATTTGTGGGAAAATACATTTAAATGTTGAGTTGCGACAACTAAAATAAGAATTAACATCTGATATCTCCCACTTATGGAATCATTTTTGACAAAAGATGCATAAATTTGGTAATATAGCTATAATGCAAAATATTTCAGTCTTATAAGGTAATTTTTGGAAAATTACATCTAATTGTTGTGTTTCGACAATTTAGATATGCATTAATATAAAATATCTCCCACTTTTGGATTCTTTTTCGACGAAAGGTGTATAAATTTGGTATCGAGTGAAAGGAAAAAAGCTAAAATGCTAAATATTTCAATCTTATAAAAAAAAGTTTTTTTGGGGGAAAAATACATATAAATGTTGTGTCGCGACAATTAAAATAAGCACCAACATATAATATCACCCATATTTGAGGTAATTTTTTACAACAGATGTATAAAATAACTAAATACCGGAGTTACTGAAGTTACTGTGAACTTAATTTCTGCATATGCGCATTTCGACAACTTATGTTTCACAATTGAAAATTGTTTGGGTACCCATAAACCGGTTTAATCCTACCACTGGCTTTTACTGTTGCCGGTACTAAGTCCGGCTATCCCGAGTTCCTATCGTTATTTATGTTTGTCTCTTGTTTTCATTATTGTTTTTCTGGTGCAGTTTGCTTGTAAATTGTGGCATGTGATTGTAGTTCCTGGCCATTGTAGGTGTTTGCTGTTTTCCTGTTTTTGTAATATAAATAACTAAATACCGAAGTTACTGTGAATTTACTTTCTGCATATGCGCATTTCGACAAATTATGTCTCTTCAGTGCAGATAAAATCTAAACGTTTGGAAGACCATAAACTCAAAGATGTTTAAAAACTGATAGAGAACAAATAACCAATATGATCTAAATGTAAAGCCAAAATCAGCTAAGGACAGAGCTTTGCATGAGGGAGATACTCCTTAGTTTTCATTAAAATTTACAACATTTAGATATTGTAAGGTTCCAAGAATAATCGGCTTTCGGGTCAGCACCGAAGTACTGACTACTGGGCTTGTGAATACCCTCGGGGACTAGTCCACCAGCAGTGGCATCGACCCAGTGGTAACAAATAACTAAAAACCGAAGTTACTGTGAATTTACTTTCTGCATATTATGCGCATTTCGACAACTTATGTCTCTTCAGTGCAGATAAAATCTAAACGTTTGGAAGACCATAAACTAAAAGATGTTTAAAGACTGATAGAGAACAAATAACCAATATGATCTAAATGTAAAGCCAAAATCAGCTAAGGACAGAGCTTTGCATGAGGGAGATACTCCTTAGTTTTCATTAAAATTTACAACATTTAGATATTGTAAGGTTCCAAGAATAATCGGCTTTCGGGTCAGCACCGAAGTACTGACTACTGGGCTTGTGAATATAAATGTTGTGTCGTGACAATTGAAATAAGCCCCGACATATAATATCTCCCTTTTTTGAGGTCACTTTTAACAACAGATTTATTGGTTTGGTATCGCTAGAAAGGAAAACAGCTAAAATGCAAAATGTTTCAATCTTGCAGGTAAATGTTGTGTCACGACAATTGAAATAAGCACCGACATATAAATTCTCCCTATTTTGAGGTCATTTTTAACAAAATATGTATAAATTTGGTATCACGAGAAAGGAAAAAAGGTAAAATGCAAAATATTTCCGTCTTATGAAATAATTTGGGGGAAAATACATATAAATGTTGTGTCGTGACAATTGAAATAAGCATCGACATATAATATCTCCCTCTTTTGAGGTCAGTTAAAAAAGGATGTATAGATTTGGTATCGCAAGAAAGGAAAAAAGCTTAAAGGCAAAATATTTCAGTCTTATACGGTAATTTGTGGGAAAATACATTTAAATGTTGAGTTGCGACAACTAAAATAAGAATTAGCATCTGATATCTCCCACTTATGGAATCATTTTTGACAAAAGATGCATAAATTTGGTAATATAGCTATAATGCAAAATATTTCAGTCTTATAAGGTAATTTTTGGAAAATTACATCTAATTGTTGTGTTTCGACAATTTAAATATGCATTAACATAAAATATCTCCCACTTTTGGATTCTTTTTCGACGAAAGGTGTATAAATTTGGTATCGAGGGAAAGGAAAAAAGCTAAAATGCTAAATATTTCAATCTTATAATAAAAAGTAATTTTTGGGGGAAAACTACATATAAATGTTGTGTCGCGACAAATAAAATAAGCACCAACATATAATATCACCCATATTTGAGGTCATTTTCTAAAGATTTATTAAGAATATGAAGTGACGTATAAATAAAACAAAAGAACGTTATAATTTATAATGGCGTTTTGGTTTTAATTTATTATCAAAAATAAGTTAAAAGGGGAATGAAGTCATCGAGTTTTCATACTTTTTGCTTAAAGTTAATTTCGTCAGATTAATTTCACGTATTTTGAAATGACCAATCGTTAAGAGAAATCCAAAGCTACCACGAAGTTCACATCAAGTGCACTTTCGCGATGGCATCTTCTTTGCAAGTGCACTTGAAAATGGTCATAAGTTCACTCAAGGCTGTCATGGAATCACTATCAAGTGCACGCGAGGAACGCTTTTGGAGTGCAATTGGATGAAATGTTGCGTCAGCACCCAACTGTAAGTAATCAATATGAATACACACGCGCTATCAACCAGCAGCCTTAAAAACATGAAAAATGAAATATTAATTAACTTAAAATATTAATATTGCAGTGCAAATTTGAAAATCCCACATCCTAAAGCCCCATTCTATACCAGTATGTAAATTTACAGGTGCGTAAAACTACACCAGTGTGTAAAAGTATTTTTGCTAAGCATTTACATGCATTTGAGATGTGTATTTTGATTTAGAAAGCTAATTACAAGACACGAAAATGGCCGAAAAACATGTAAAAAATTAAAAGCTTTCACTAGATCTTTAAAATTTGTGGAATGATAGAAAACATAAAGTTATATTGTAACTTTTTTTTACTATTTCAAGTAGAGTCCAATTTACCCTATGATAACCCTAAAACGAAAAATCAGACATATCTGTCAGAGAAGTTAGAATTTTATAGAAATAATAAATTAGTGTGTGTGCTTCAATTTCATGATTAAAATCAAGTTGCAAAACCCTTTTCTTCCTTTTCATAGACAGAAACAGAATTTTGCACAGTGTGCATTTTTTAGTTTGCATTTACAGGCTCAAAATACATACCGTGTAAATTTACTCATGTATGGCACGCGATAGTAACAAAAATGCGGTATACCTAGTATTTCGAACGGAAACTAGGGGTTTTCGTGCGAAATACTAGTATACCGCACGTAAACCATGGGTTTCCGATCGGTATACATAGTTTTCGGCGAAAACCCTAGTTTTCGATTGAAATTGAACGGAAACTAGGGGTTTGCGACGGAAACCCATAGTCTCCGATCGGTATCGTTAATTCGAGTTTAAAGCGAAAACGTTATTCATAGTTTTAGCCAATCAGAAACGAGAAACGGAAATCGCTATTTGATATTTAACGTTCGTCCAATCAGAGACGGAAAACGGTATTCAGGGTTTAATTAAACCAATCAAAATAGTTTTTTCTGTTTTTCGCTTATATTTCTTTTTTTTTATTCAAATTTCGTATCTTTTATTTATTTTATATATTTTGATATTATAAATTAATTATCAAATACAGTTGTACCTTTGACAAATTTAGGTGCGAATCAGATTCGCGAGTCCTGAGAAGATTCAATCTCGACTGTCTAAATTCACCTTCACCAGTTAAAAGTTGTGAAATATCGCCGTTTTAGACTTAGTTTAAAAAGAATATTCAATTTAACTAATCTATAGAGCAAAGATTTTTATTTCCATATAACTTGATGTGTACTCTGTTCCGAAATTAAAAAAAAAATAATGAGATTTTGTATGAAAAATAAATAATTTGATAAGCAGTTAAAAAAATTAAAAAAAGAAAAACCTCGGTCTTATAAATGATCAAAACAATTCAGTAATTTAAATCTTTTACTTCATCATATCCTTTCCAAGGAGTTTAATAATTTGGAAGTTAAAAATTTCATGAATTTAAGCATTTAAGAAGAATGAAAAGTATAATTTTAAGTTTACCGTTTAAACTTTCTCTCTAAAAATGACAAAAACAATAAAGTGTTTGAAAATTTTACTTCATGATATCCTTTCGAAAGAGTTTGATATGTTGCGAAATACAAAAATCATCAAAATTAGCATAGAAAAGGTATGATAAGTAAGATTTTGAAACACAGTTTAAGCTAAGTCTATAAAAATGACAAAAAAAAATTCAGTGTTTTGAAAATTTAACATCATAATATCCTTTCGAAGGAGTTTTATAATTCGCGAAGCAAAAACTTGATGAATTTCAGCATTAAAAAGATATGAAAAGTAAAAATTTTTAGTTTGCGGTTTATACTAACTCTTTAAAAATGTCAAAAAAAGTTAAGTGTTTTGAAAATGTTACTTCATTTTATCCTTGCGAAGAAGTTTGATATGTTGTTAAGTAAAAAAATCATCAAATGTAGCACAGAAAAGGTATGAAAAGTAAGATTTTGAAGCGGCGGTGTAAACTCAGCCTTTAAAAATGACCAAAAAAATTCAGTATTTTGAAAATTTAACATCATAATATCCTTTCGAAGGAGTTTTATAATTCGCAAAGCAAAAAACTTGATGAATTTAAGCATTAACAAGGCATGCAAGTAAAATTTTTGTCTACGGTTTATACTAACTCTTTAAAAATGTCAAAAAAAGTTAAGTGTTTTGAAAATTTTACTTCGTTATATCCTTGCGAAGAAGTTTGATATGTTGCGAAATACAAAAATCATCAGAAGTAGCATAGAAAAGGTATGAAAAGTAAGATTTTGAAACAGCGGTTTAAGCTAAGTCTATAAAAATGACAAAAAAATCAGTGTTTTGAAAATTTAACATCATAATATCCTTTCGAAGGAGTTTTATAATTCGCGAAGCAAAAAACTTGATGAATTTTAGCATTAAAAAGGTATGCAAGTAAGATTTTAAGTTGACAGTTTATACTAACTCTTTAAAAATGTCAAAAAAAGTTAAGTGTTTTGAAAATTTTACTTCATTTTATCCTTGCGAAGAAGTTTGATATGTTGCGAAATACAAAAGTCTTCAAATTTAACATTGTATAGGTAGCTTTGCTTTAAAAATCTTACTTTTCATACATATTCTATGTTAAATTTGAAGATTTTTTTATTTCACAATATATCAATCTCCTTCACAAGGATAAAATGATGTGAAATTTTCAAAACACGTAACTTTTTTTGTCATTTTCAAAGAATTAGTTCACATCGCAGACTAAAAATTTTACTTTTCATACCTTTTTAATGCTAAAATTCATCAAGTTTTTGCTTCGGGAATTATAAAACTCCTTCGAAAGGATATTATGATGTTAAATTTTCAAAACAATGAATTTTTTTTGTCAGTTTTATAGACCGAGTTTAAACCACTGTTTCAAAATCCTACTTTTCATACATTTTCTATGCTAAATTTGATGATTTTTGTATTTTCGCAACATATCAAACTTCTTCGCAAGGATATAATGGAGTAAAATTTTCAAAACACTTCCCTTTTTTGACATTTTTAAATAGTTAGTATAAACCGTCGACATAAAATTTTACTTTTTATATCTTTTTAATGCTAAAATTCATCAAGTTTTTGCTTCGCGAATTATAAAACTCCTTCGAAAGGATATTATGATGTTAAATTTTCAAAATACTGAATTTTTTTGTCATTTTTAAAGGCTGAGTTTACACCGCCGCTTCACAATCTTACTATTCATACCTTTTCTATGCTAAATTTGATGATTTTTGTATTTTCGCAATATATCAAACTTCTTCGCAAGGATATAATGAAGTAAAATTTTCAAAACACTTAACTTTTTTTTCGACATTTTTAAAGAGTTAGTATAAACCGTAGACTAAAAATTTTACTTTTCATACCTTTTTAATGCTAAAATTCATCAAGTTTTTGGTTTGAGAATTATAAAACTCCTCTCAAAGGATACTATGGTGTAAAATTTTCAAAACACTGAATTTTTTTCGTCATTTTTATAGACTTAGTTTAAATCACTGTTTCAAAATCTTACTTTTCATACCTTTTCTGTGCTAAATTTGATGACTTTTTTATTTCGCAACATATAGAACATCTTCGCAAGGATATAACGAAGTAAAATTTTCAAACCACTTAACTTTTTGACATTTTTAAAGAGTTAGTATAAACCGTCAACTAAAAATTTTACTTTTCATATCTTTTTGATGCTAAAATTCATCAAGTTTTTGGTTCGGGAATTATAAAACTCCTCTCAAAGGATACTATGATGTAAAATTTTCAAAACACTGAATTGTTTTTGTCATTTTTAAAGACTGGGTTTAAACCACTGATTAAAAAATCTCACTTTTCTGTCTATTCTATGCTAAATTTCATATTTTTTTTATTTCGCAACATATCAAACTCTTTCGAAAGGATATCATAAACTAAAATTTAAAAAAAACACTTTATTGTTTTTGTCATTTTTAAAGAGTAAGTTTAAACCGTAAACTTAAAATTATACTTTTCATACCTCTTAAATGCTAAAATTAATGAAATTTCTAACTTCCAAATTATATAATTCCTTGGAAAGGATATGATGAAGTAAAAGTTTTATATTACTGAATTGTTTTGATCATTTATAAGACCGAGTTTTTTTTGTCTTTTTTTTAATTTTTTTAACTGCTAATCAAATTATTTATTTTTCATACAAAATCTCATTATTTAATTGTAGACCGAGTTTTTGGGTCTTTTTTTTACTGCTGATCAGAGACATAAAACACGTATTTGAATGTCTCTGTGCTGATCAAATTATTTATTTTTCATACCAACTGGGACTAATATAATGTGTTATATTAGTCCCAGATACCAAATTTCATGATTTTTTTAAAAAATTTCGAAACAGAGTACAAATACAGTTATATGAAAATAAAAAATCTTTGCTCTATAGATTAGTTAAATTGAATATTCTTTTTAAACTAAGTCTAAAACGGCGATATTTCACAACTTTTAACTGGTGAGGGTGAATATAGACAGTCGAGATCGAATTCTCTCAGGACCCGCTAATCTGATATCCATTCGCACCTAAATTTGTCAAAGGTACAACTCTATTTGATAATTAACTAATAATATCAAAAAATACAAGATACGAAATTTGAATAAAAAAAGAGAGAAATATAAGCGATAAACAGAAAAAAAAAACGATTCTGATTGGTTTGATTAAATTCTGAATACCGTTTTCCGTTTCTGATTGGACGAACGTTAAATATCAAATAGCGATTTCCGTTTCTCGTTTCTCATTGGCTGAAACTATGAATAGCTTTTTCGTTTTAAACTCGAATTAACGATACCGATCGGAAACTAAGTGTTTCCGTCGCAAACTCCTAGTTTCCGTTCAATTTCAATCGAAAACTAGGGTTTTCGTCGAAAACTATGTGTACCGATCGGAAACCAATAGTTAACGTTCGGTATACCTAGTATTTCGCACAAAACCCCTAGTTTCTGTTCGAAATACCAGGTATACCGCATTTTTGTTACTATCGCGTGCCATACTCATGTGCAAATATACATTTACACTTGCCCCTGACATCATGCACATTTACACTCTTTGTCAAGATTACACACGTATGCAGTTGCGTGTACATGCAGTAATTGCACACCAGTGCAAATTTGCATACTTATGTAAAAATACACATATGTGTAAAACTGTGCATGTAAATGGGGCTTATTTAATAGTAAGAAATATTCGACACTGAAAAAAGACGGTTATTTCTATAATTGTAAGAATGATTAAATTTATTTCATATTCATTTTGCACACCGATTGAAGTGTTTTTTCTACCTATAGAATTATTTTATAATAATTTTCCTATTTCGATGTTTTCTGGTAATTAGTACTTCGTTTTTGACTACATTTGGGTTATGGCTTTCCATATTATTCGATTTTTATACTGTTGATGGGAGGTTACTCCTTGAATTACGAGTGCAACATAACGAAATTTACTGTTTGTTCTGCATCTTCGGCATTTTTTTATTTTTCAAACAATTGGGTCGATACCACTGCTAGTTAGCCAGATGTGTCCGGGGTTATTCGCCAGCCCTATAGCCAGACTTGTTTGACATTAAAAATTTACCGTATGTTTTATAGAAATTTACTGTTTTTATAAAAATTCAAACCCCTTAAAATACTAATGGTCCATTCCCTGTATTGCACTTGGTAGATGTCTTTGGTACTGAATTTGGCCTCCTATTTCGATGTTATTTGGTAATGAGTACTTCTTTTTTGACTACTTCAGTATTATGGCTTTCCATATTATTTGATTTTAATGCTGTTGATGAGAAGTTACTCCAGCATAACGAAGTTTACTGGTTTTTTTTTCTAGCTTCGGTCGTTTTATTTATTTTTTTTTTTTTTCAGATGGCAGTTGCAAAAGTCCTAGGCGTGGATGCTAATAAAATCGTTGTCAGAGTTAAAAGATTAGGTATGTTTAAATTATATTAAACAGTTGCACTTTTCATGGTAAAAAAATTTTGTTTAATATTTTTTTAAAACACTCACTCTGTATTAACTTTCAAAAATTCTATTCTTTAAATAGGAGTTCTGGCTCGTAGACAGCAGAAAAAAGCAATTAAGTATAAAAGTATTTTGCAATTGAGGAATAACATGTATGAAAACAGTTTTTTCTTGTAGTACATTTATAACCATATCTATCGCATAATTAACAAATGAAATGAATATATTTGAACCTAACAATACCGTTATTATAAGGAGTATGTTTTTATAAATTTCTAAAGGCTTGTCATTCATAATTTTGTGTTTTGTCAAGCAGTTCCATTCAATGGAAACGCGGGAATAGGACTTTGGTACATTAATGTGTGTAGCCAAATTTTACTATGCATTTATAATTCATAAGTTATATATTATGTGTACTATTATCTAAATGTATTTTAATTTCAAAACCTAAGGTTAAACTCTTTCCATCGTAGTTTTGTCTCTAAAAATATTTGATATTACTAATTGTTCGGATTAAATTTGGTTTTAGGCATTTAAATTTTTTTTTAAATTATGGATTTCCTGTGCTTTGGTTCTAGTGCTGCTGATGAATAATTTATTTCTGAAATAGCCTGTAGACAGCTCAATAAAATTCATTGTAGTTTGAGTTATCACATGTGCAATTATCTCCTGTTCATTTAGCTCATCTCCTTTCGTAAAATATTAAAGAGGATATTTTTTCATAATTGATTCCAGATACTGGGTGCCAGTTACAATAATGAAACATCGAAGTTGCTGTAAATTTAATTTCTGCATATGCGCATTTCGACAACTTATATCTCTTAAGTGCATAAATCAAAACATTTGGAAATCCATATACCGAAACATTTGGAAAATCTGGGAGAGAACAAATTACTAATATAATCTAAATAGGCAAGCCAATAAAATCAGCTAAAGACAGAACTATGCAAGAGAGAGATACTAATTAATTTTCAACAAAATTCTTTTAAATTTAGAAATTGTAATTTTCAAAAAAAAATGTGTTGTTTGTCACTTTAAGATCTTAAATTAGCATAAAAATGTACATTTAAATGATATTCATCAGCCCGCTATTTATTCTCCTGAAAATTTGAAAAAAGGCATACATTTTTTTATTAAATGTTGAAAGCAATCTCCTTACCTGTACTGCATTGAATACATATTTAATTTGCAACAACCAATTCTCAGTTGTTTTACTTTTTATTTTAACATAATTATAAGACTTTATTGCAATTGAAATTTAGCTTTTCCAAATAAACGTTAATTACTGACTTGGGGAAAAGAAGCATCCAAATATCGTTCAAATAATCTACAGTGTAATGAAATAATGATAAATGATTTGTATGGTTAATGGATTAATTACATTGTAGGAGGAGGATTTGGAGGTAAAGAAACAAGGTCGTCATGCATTAGTTTGCCCGTTGCCATTGCAGCCAACAAGTAAGACTAGTTTTGAATAATTACTCCAATTTAATTTTAGTCTTTGATATTTAACTCAATTTCAAATACCATTTGTAGATAAAACGCCATTTTATTTAGCTGGAAGTCATGTAAAAGAATATGTATGCGTTATTTTAGTATATGGACCGTATACTTTCTTCTATGTCAATATAATATCAAAAAAAAGTTAGCATGACGGAAAAATGTGATCAAATGTTTCATTTATCATGGTAAGGAATAAGCATTTATAATAGAATGTAGTTCAAATACAAGAATCGTTTTTTTTTTATCATATTGTACTATGAACCAAATGATTGACTGTCCTAGTGACATTCGTGTGTAGGACTGATAAACTCTGTCATTTATTTAAGTAGACATGGACAGTCGCTGAAAGAATTTTACCCTGTCTGTTAATAACTGTGTCAGAATGCTGGTGATACTGACAGAATGTCTCAAACATTCTTAAAATGTACATGTACTGTCGCTCTCTGTTGACATTTTCACATTCATGGACAAACACTCTAAACGTCTGTCAATATTGCATAAGCAATAGAGGGATATGGAGTAGATGCTTATTACAAAAAAATATCTACATAAACATTTGAAATAAAGAAATGGAACAATGCTTTCATTGCTGTTTTTCTTCTTCAAGTCATCATTAGGGTTTCAATAAAGAGCTCTGATACTACTTCATATTAACTTAAAGACGTTAACAAACATTTCAAACTAATACCTAGACTTGCAATGTCTGTTATTATCTGCGACCGCCATGCACAGACATTGCCTATCGTCATTCACAGATATGGAAGATATTATAAAATTTCTCCCGGAAAAAAATGTATTAGAGATTTCTTATATTTGACGAAAGGTACGTACAAATGTAAGGGGACCATACATTGTCGTCATTTTAAAATCCCTATAAAGTTTATGCTACCTTGCTATGTTAAATATTTGTGGATTTCAATAATGACTGAAGTTCATGTTGAATATCCCTGTAATGCTATCTTGAAAAACTATATTTTAATTACCAAAATGCAAAAATAAGGTTACAAGTTTCTTGTAAAATTAAATGTGTAGAAAAAAAGTCAGGGGGTAAAAATGTAACAGTTAGGGGAAACGAAGGATGTAACCGATACCACCTGAAAAACCCATGCATTCGGTAGGCTTCAAAGATAGTTGTCTGCAAGAAGTGTTGATCCTTCTATAACACATGAAATGACGTGAATTTACATCTCATCATAAAACAATGAAAAATAAAATATATAAGTCGATCGAAACCTGCCTTCGAAAAGGGGGTTGTCAATTGGGTCCAGGAAAAAAGAGACTTCCGGGCTATATTTGCCATTTTTCTCTTTTTCTCAACATCATGCACAATTTTTTTTTCGGATAAATGGGTTCCATCCGACCTCTTATCCTCCAAAGTAAAATTATTCACTATTAATGCGTTGCATTACAGCAACAGCATCAATAAAAGTATACGAATACAAATGCGATAGTTTATAACCGACAGACGTAATCAGGAATGACACATATTAAAAAGGTCTGCCCGATTCTGTCGTAACATTTATAAGGTTGTTTTTGTATGGAGGTGCCGCACAAAAAGATGAACAAATAAACAATCGAATCCAAAATAATTTATCTGCCATAGAAACTACCACAACTATTACAATGTTTGTTACATCTATGTTATGTTCTATTTGGTACATAATAAAGGATCCCATTTGTCATGCTTGGTGATCATAGGTAAAGTTGCGTCGAGATACTATTTTTCGTCGAGTTGAGTACTTTTGTGGGATATCTCTATTATATACTTTTTTAGGAAAAAAAAACCTAGAAGAAAAGACTCACGAGGCTGAAAAATATTCTATATTTTCTTACTGACAAAAGACTAATTGTTTAAGTTTTTGATAACTGATCATGAATACATAATGGGTGTTTATATTATCAACATGCGTTATAGATAGGTTGCTTGATAAGTATTATGCCAGTGATAAAAAATGTCACAGTTGCAATAACTTTTTCTGTTCATAGTGTTGAAGGGTTTGTTTTTCGGCAGACTATTGGAATTCCAATGGGCAAAAACAGTGTACCTCTTTTAGCCGATCTGCTTTACTTATATAAAACAACGGCAGTAGAATACCGAAGGAACAAGGAAAGCGATGACTACAAAAATCGAAGTCCAAAGACATGGCAAAAACGGTAACAGAAAAAAAACAAAGACAAAACAAAGACGTGAGACAGCTACAATGCACGGAAATAAAAGATAGCATTAAGAACTAATGCACTCATAGTGTGAAATCCCATGAAAACCGGGAGTGACATCAGGTGCTCCGGAAGAGATACACTATGAACAGAAAAAGAGAGATACACTATGAACAGAAAAAGAGAGATATACTATGAACAGAAAAAGAGAGATACACTATGAACAGAAAAAGTACCATACCAAGGACAGTCTTTTTGTTACTTTCATAAATTGTAAGCGTCCTATTATACATTTCACGAAATTGATGACAGTGGACTGTGAACTCCAATGTTGACAAAATATGGGTCATCTCAAAGTCTATTAATTTTAAGGTTTGATTAGTTGGCATTATTATAATTATTGAGGCTACATCGTGTTAAATGTATATTATATGGTGTTAAAAATGTTTCACAAATTACTCACGGATTTTGTCTGTTTTGCAGATAAAAATGATGGCCGGTCAAATCGAATTGACCCTTTTCTCAAATGTTAATGTGACGGTAATCTATATTGCTGACTCAATTACTCTAGTAATAACGAATTAATTGACAATCGTTCCTCCCATTCAAATTTCTGCAAAACCATTCAAAGTTTTTACTTCTTCATTCTTACTTCAGATAAATAATTGAACATTATAAAACAGTAAACTTACAGCTTCTCCCTTTAAAAGGACAAATTTTCAATGTTATGGTACTAAAGATGTCTAGCTTATCTTTTACTGTACTTTTACTGTTCATTAACTGCATCTGTCTTGTCTTCCGGAATTTTTTATGCAATGCTTCTCTCCATTTTCTTTCTTTTTTTTTGGGGGGGGGGGGTAAATTTGACAATGAAAACAACATTGTTCATTAAAATCTTTGTTGATTTCTTCTTTTTGTAGTCATCACAATGTTTTAAAAATATGCAACAAACTACCTAGGAGAACTTACAAATAACAAACAGCACCGGAATTCAAGCCGTATTTCGTGTTATGCATTTTTTGTATATCAAACTTCATGCGCAACCTCTGTTTAGATTGGCTCTAGAGCGTCCGTCCGTCACATTTTCATGTAAACACAACTACTCAGAAACTGCTACTCGGATTTTAATTTGTACTTGATCATAACACACTCCAATCGTATTATACCATAATTTCCGATGTCCAGTTTTATTTTTAGACTTATTTTCCCGTGTTTGAGGGGGCAGGGAGGATACAGGGAGGTCCTGCGAAAGACGGCGAGAGAAAAGAGAAAAAAGACATGATCGGGAGAAAGAAGAAAAAGGGAGATACGAATGAGAGTGAGGTAGGATAAAGCAGAAAACGGCGACAGAAAGGAGAAAGACATCCACCTGTCTACCCCCTCATGCAAGAGTTTTGAAATCCGTAATGCACCAAAAAGATCGTTTAAGCGTCTTATAACAGTTTTTTTGTATAATGGAGGACATATGTCTACGTGTCGCAATCTTAATTAATTTGACTAGCTTTAAAAGAATGATTGGTTAGAGAGTTTTACGTCCAATGAACAATATTTTAGGTATATCAGGACAGAACAAGTTAATTAATTCAAAAGAAAAAAAATAAAATTAAAAGAATAAAGAAACATAAGTTAGGCGGAAGGGACAACTTGGGCAACGGATTTTGATTGACACTGAAAAGAGGGAGAAAGTGGTAGGGCCAGATTCAGTAAAATTAAAATCACGATAGCTGAAACATTATTTTAGTTTGCTTTGCTACAGGGCCCAATGTCTCAATTTACCCCTTCAAACAACAACAAACTAAATGAACTAAATTAGAAAAAAAATTCAAACGAAAATTTTAGAAACTCAACAAACGTAAGTGAGGAACAAAACATTTTTTGTGACGCCGGGATTAGTCATCCTATATTATTTAAGTTGACCTCGTGATTAACCCTTTACTTGATCTGGGATATGCATCATCACATTTTGGGATATATAATTGAAAACAAAAATTGTCTTGAAAATTCGGATTTGAAATCATAATTTTGAATTTGCAGAATCAGAATTACCCTTTCCTAACCTCTAAAGACAATCTAATATAAAATATTTTAAGGGCAGTTGAGTAGGAAGGTTAATTACTCTGTATTTGAACTATGAAGATATCCTTGAAATGTTGAAGACATTTATACACGGCAAATTGTATTGTTTATTTTTATTTTTTTCTTTTGAGATTTTCCCTATGAATTTCATTGTGGCAGTCTGGTGTAGGTAGTCAGTATCGATTTTTTATGAATTGTCTATTACCAATTGCCGAGGACCCATGAAGTACTGTCAAGGATAGGGACAGTCCTTAACAGTAATTGATAGACATAAGTAATTGTATACCACTGAAACAGTGCATGACAGTCAATGACAGTATTTACCTGTATTGTAAATAACTGCCCCTGCTTGTTACAGCGTCTTTTTTACCGTTAAAAACTGACATGATTGTTATAGACTGTCCCTTATTGTGACAGTATTTATTTTGCCTATCATGAACTGCCATTAACTGTCACAGTTAATGATAGACATTTATGGAATCTACAGTACTGACTTGCACTGTCATGGACTGTAAAAGTTGATTTTGGGCTTTTAGCAATTCTTTGCTATATTGTCATGGAATGTGGCATAAGATTTTAATTCAGATACCGGTAGTTGATAGCTTGGTTTTCTACCATACGCTAGTTTTCTATTAAATATAACAAATCTACAGTCCCAATCAATCATTTTTTTTCAAAGAGAGTATAATAAGGCACTGATTCTTTGGATCAAATGTACAAAATTCATTTCTTTTTGAGTGAATAAATTAAGCAAACCAAAACATCCATGATTTCAAAATATCTTAGTTCACAATTTTAACAAAATTTCGTATTAGTGATAATAAATTGAAACGGGTTTGTGTCGTTACAAAAAAAAATACCGAGAGGACAAAAATTGTGTCAAAAATATAATAAAATTAAGGACGGAAGCCGTTTCTTCTTAGGAAAATCAATGAGATTTCATGGATCATGGATTTCATGGATTTCAATTGGTTTTGTCTAAGGGTTAGAAAATGACATTAACCAATCCGCTACCAAACAGATCTTTCAAAACAATATGTGCCTCACTGATAGTGTGACGGGTGTCGCTAGCGGGGCAGGACATGCTTACCCTTCCGGAGCACCTGATGTCACTCCCGGTTTTCATGGGAGTTCACACTATGAGTGCCTTAGTTCTTAATGTTATCTTTTTATTTCCGTGCATTGTAGCTGTCTCACGTCCTAGTTTTGTCTTTGTTTTATCTGTTACCGTTTTTGCCATGTCTTTGGACTTCGATTTTTTGTAGGCATCGCTTCCCTTGTTCCTTCGGTATTCTACTGCCGTTGTTTGAGACTAACAGACGAAAATCATTAGAATCGAAGTAGGGTCTACCCTTACCGGTAAAAGTCTAAATTATATTGCAGTTGAGCTCTGTTAGTTTATGCTAAAATATATCGTTTCAGAGACATTTCCATGATGTTGTATATGTTGTATATATTTTACGAAAGGGTATGGAGTAAATGAACATGAGACCATAAAACACGTGTTAACTCCAACTGCAATAATTTTAATGAGCTGTATGACCATTTCGGAAATGTATTCCTCATCAGCAGCACTAGAACCCAAACAAAGAAAATCCATAATTTCAAAAAATATTTAAAAGCATAAAAACCAAACAAATCCGAATAATGAGTAATATCAAATATAACTAAGGACAAAACTACCATGGAGGGAGTTAATCCTTCGGTTTTAGAATTTACATAAATTTAGATAATAGTAATTGAACAAAGTATACACATGAGATATTATCTCTTGTACAAGTACACCATATCTAAGAAAAATAAAGAGCATACATCTCTACCACGGGGAATTGTTTCACCAACTCCACACTGCAATAAAAGAAAAACTCCTGTATTAAATATTTTACGAAAGGATATGGAGTAAATGAACATGAGACCATAAAACATGTGTTTACTCCAACTGCAATAATTTTAATGAGCTGTATGGCCATTTCGGAAATTTACTCCTCATCAGCAGCACTAGAACCCAAACAAAGGAAATCCATAATTTCAAAAAATATTTAAAAGCATAAAAACCAAACAAATCAGAATAATCAGTAATATCAAATATAACTAAGGACAAAACTACGATGGAGGGAGTTAATCCTTCGGTTTTAGAATTTACATAAATTTAGATAATAGTAATTGAACAAAGTATATACATCAGATATTATCTCATGTACAAGTACACCATATCTTAGAAAAAAAGGGCATACATCTCTACCACGGGGAATTGTCTGATTCAATATGAATGTATGTTTCAAATAAATATATAAATTAATAATTGGGAAGTGCAAAGTACCATTAAAATTGCTGAAACAAATTTACAGGAATATGTCGGCCTGGTAATTTTATTAATGTGTCCAAATATTTGAAAATATTTTATATGTTTTACTGTGCATCAACAGGATATTGCAACTATTTCCCACTCAATTCTTAGGATAATCCGATTAATCCAGTCATTACATTCCACTCACTACAATCGCTACATTAAGGAAGAAGGAGAGAATCGGATACGGAGAGGGATTGAATTATTTGAGTTATTCGTAGGAAGGACGTTTTGTGATTGTGTTACAAAAGTTGAAACGGGTTTATCGCTTACACCAGTATCCAAAACCCTCCCCTAAAACATCCGATATATGGTCGAATGCTTGATAATTGGATCGGTGTTTTAATAACGATATTTTATAATAATTACAAATTAAAAAAAAATCAAAGAAGTTTGAACAATTCGAATTTAAAGTGTCTATATACAAAAAGAGCTGTTATAAGTGAAATAAAGGCAAAAATAAATCATGTATATGAATTGTATACCATCCAGCTTAAAATATCAATATTTTTATTTAAATCTAAATATCGATGAACCTCGGGGAATTATAATGCTATACTGTATCGAATTCAACTAGGTAATTCGCCTGCAGGCAGTACATGGTTGCAAATTGTCCCTGTCTATTTCAAAATGAATGAAACTAATAAACTGATTTGCTTGGACTTTTGTGAAATATCATCCAAAATTTTGACTTTCGTATCAATTTCATATTAATTTACAGACTTTTATCTCGAAATTTGGACCACAACTTAAAAAAGACATTAATTATATAAATGAATAAATAAATAGATATGTTTCTTAATATTAGGGCAAGTTTAAAAATAAAGAATATAACATTAATAAATAGATTCATTTCAAATTAAAGGATCCAATCTTTGTGACTGTCCCCCGCCCCCTCCCCCAATATTTTCCCGGTAAATGTTTTGCTTAACTGGAAATTTTTTAATATCGATATGTAAAGATGCATTTTTTTCTTATACTAAGTAATCTAAACTTTATGAATATATAAATCAAGTCTAACGACCTACAAAAACATTAACAGCGTTTAGTACATGTAGTACCCAAAACACATTGGTTGATATTTCGGGATTTGAAGGCTCGAGACTAAAATTTCTAGCACGTACAAATTGACTGTCAATTAAAGGTGTTCTTTAACATAAGCAAATTCATGCCAGCCGTCAATGTGAAATGTATTATGGAAACCATGGAGAAGACTTGCATCAGACTTTCTTAGATATGGATATACCTCATGTGTACATTTTTTTCAATTACTATTATCTTAATTTATGTAAATTCTAAAACCAAAGGATTAACTCCCTCCATCATAGTTTTGTCCTTAGCTATATTTGATATTACTGATTTCAGATTGTGTTTGGTTTCATGCATTTTAAACATTTTTTGAAATTATCGATTTCCTTTGTTTGGGTTCTAGTGCTGCTGATGAGGAATTACATACAGCTCCTTAAAATTATTGCAGTTGGAGTTAACATATGTGTTATGGTCTCATGTTCTCTCCATATCCTTTCGTAAAATATTTATATCTTTACCGTTTGTAAATTCATGACGACCGTCAATGTGAAATGGGAACCAATAAGATGACTTATATCATGTTTTGATAGAAAGCGATTCATATAATACAATGAAAATTATTTTCAAAAATAGAGGATATTATTCTATCTTTTCATTTAGATTTTAACCTCATTAGATTACCGCAATGTGAGAAAATGCGATTTTTCCTCTCCGATTTTAGTCATGATTTTAATGAATGTGTTTTTGAACATGTGGATATTTTTTAGGAATTTCTGTGTGCAGTGTTTGCTATTAGATCACACACCGCCAATTAGATATCAACTATTGTTATTCTTATTATTATTTAATATTTTGTTCAAAAGTTTGAGCTTCCCATGTGTGTTTCAAAGGTTGTATGGATTCTGTGCATGGACTTTGTGTGAAACAGTGAATTATCTTGAACAATAGTTACTTTTACTGAAGCAAATTTGAGATTGTTTGTACATATATTGTTTTTATAAATTGTTTTTAAATTAAAGTATAGTGAACGCTATCGCTGCTACCCCGGCAGTGGTTGCCCTCCCCCAATGTAAAGGGGTAGTTATTTCTAATAAATATATATAAAAAGAATAAGTAAAATATTAAAAACAAAATCTAAGAGATGCATTGCTTGTACATATTTTCACAATATCACTCTGCACATTATTGAAAACCACAGACAACAACTTGATTGTATAAACTCTTTTTCAAGAATTTGCGTGGCAAGGTGCAATTTCCTTTTTTCTTTTCTTTATTTTAGTTTTTGTTTGTTTGTTTGTTTTTTTTTGTTCATTATTCATTTGTTTTTTGCTTATTATTTTGAAATACTCGAAGGCCCTAAAAGGAGGTGATCTGAAAGGCATCAAACATTCATTAGTTATGAGGTATGAACAAAGTTCATTGTTGAAGGCCTCATGGTGACTTTAAGATGAAGAACAACAGTAAAAGCGTTGTTCATTTGCTTGTTTTTTACCAAATATTTGTAGAGACTTTGTCTCATGTGCATTTACTCTATATCCTTTTATTCACCATTTACGACATAAGTTTGTCTCTCCTGTATTGTGGAGTCCGTAAAAAGCGTCCCGGTTCGAGAGATGTATGCTCGCTATATTTTCTAGTTATGGTGTTCTTGTGCATGATAAGTTTTTCTTATGGATATACTATTCATGCTTTCAAATATTGGCATTTATTTTTGTAATTTCGAAATATAATCCAGACAACCTATTTTAATTGCCCACATCTCATTATTTTATAACGCCATGTCTTCTTACATTCGACTTGATGAGTGCCCTGTGTTTGTGTATATGTTGTAATCGTCCACTAGCTTCACAAACTAGTGCTTTTGTTGGGCAAAGGATGACAGTGATTGTAAGAGCACTTTGCCAGTTTAATTGATGTTTGTTGACAATCCCGCACCCACGACCAATGAAGACATGGATGTAGTGTTGCTCGACAATTAGCAAAGAATTCGCTTAAACCGGTGCCAATGGCCGTCTTGAACTTACTATGAGGTATGAGCAAAGCTCATTGTTGAAGGCCCCATGGTGACTTCAAGATGAAGAACAACAATTAAAGCGTTGTTCCTTTGCTTGTTTTTTTTGCTTTGTTTTTTTGTTTTTTAAACGAGGGGGTTCATGTACAGGCTAACAATCTTTTAATTTCCCTATAAGAGTAGAAAGTAAATTTACAAACAAGTAACACAAATTTTATTGATAACAGCAAGCAGTGATTTTCATTTAGTGGATTCAACAGAACAGTTAACAACTGATTTATTTCACCAAAAACAATCCAACTGATAATGCCCATAACACGTTAACAAAAACGCCCCCCCCCCCCTCATTCAATTAGTACCCAATTTTATAATACATAACACACTTGTATGTTTTCTGACATATTAGCAGTCGAACATTTCAGTTAATAGCATTTTATGTCAATTTAAGCCATTTTACAGTGATTTTTAAAAGATACTACTACTCGAAGTATGTTAAGAACCAAAACCAATTTTTCGTTGCAAGTGTATGAACATTTGCCCTTCCAAATTGCAGTTAGTTTAGTTTGGTTCTGGAGATCCTATACAACGAATTATAACAAAAACCTACATTTTTTTTACAAAATCCCTGTCAAAATTGCATTCACGTGACAAGTTCGAAGGATGAATCTTTCATCTAAAAGTATGGAAATGCATTTGAATTCATTTTATCATGCTGAATGAAATAAATTCACGTGAAAGTAGGAAAACCTCTTTGCAGGCTGATTAGCTTGGAGTTGAGCATTGACTGTCCATGTGAATCTCTGGAATTTTTCTGTCATTGCACTTCTGTTTTTAGTGGCAAGCTTGCTGTGAACAATATACGTCCATGCTGTGAAATATATAACGCTTTATATTGACCAAACAGTTCATATTCCACCAAACCCCGGTTATGAAACAACGGCAGTAGAATACCGAAGGAACAAGGGAAGCGATGACTACAAAACTCGAAGTCCAAAGACATGGCAGAAACGGTAACATATAAAAACAAAGACAAAACAAGGACGTGAGACAGCTACAATGCACGGAAATAAAAAGATAACATTAAGAACTAAGGCACTCATAGTGTGAACTCCCATGAAAACCGGGAGTGACATCAGGTGCTCCGGAAGGGTAAGCATGTCCTGCTCCACTAGCGACACCCGTCACACTATCAGTGAGGTATATATTGTTTTGAAAGTACTGATATAAGGCTGATTGGAATTGCCATTTTCTAACCCTTAGACAAAACCAATAAAAATCCATGGTACGTGTTACTTCTCTAACCCTAAACAGTACCAAGGTAAAAATTTGAAAATCTGTTGTAAGGCATTTAAGTATTCAAACATTAACCAGGACAAATCAGTAGGACGAACATAATAACGAAGACAAAACTAAAATCTTACAGTATGATATACAAGACAACACAAAAAACTAAAACCACTAATAGTGTGAACTCCCATTATGAGTACGGAAATTTTGCGTCAAATTCAACTTTCAGACTTGTGTCCATATCTTGACTCGTTTAAGAAATTCATTTCTGGACACAGACGAATTAAATGCGACAAAGAAAATATTATCTATTCGCAAAAATAAGTGTGGTTATATCAGCTGAGTTCTGAAATTTTGCGTCAAATTCAACTCAAAGTAGTCTTTATTTTCAAGTTCAGACTTGAAATATTTGAATTCTTTGGACAAGACATATATTGCTGAAATACTTGAATTCTTCGGATAAGACGTATATTGCCGAAATATTTCAATTTCTCAGATAAAACATATATTGCAAAATTCAGTTACGTATACGAATTAACATTACATTATGTGAATTCTTCGGATGAAACATCGTTTTAATCCTATTTTCAGAATTTCGGTATTTAATAAATACTTCTATTTTAAATACGTGACCAAACAGTATGTTATAGTTATACCATGAGGTAAAGGCGTTTCTGGAAAAGAAACCCCGACGGCCGGAGGGGTTTCTCTTTCCAGAAACACCGTATACCGAAGGGCATAACTAACTTACACCCAAGGTAAAGGGAAAAGCATTTTTCTTATCATATTAAAACACTCAAGAAATATAAAACCCCAAAACATATATAATCTTTATTAAATGTACCTTTTACTATAAAACCCCGTTGGATATCTTTTTATGACTGAGTTATTCTCAAACAAAGAATGGACGCACTGATCTAGGCTATTTTTAATGATGTATAAAACTACACAAACAAATCGAGTAAGCCGTATGAAAAGACCAGTGAGTTCAAAGGACAAATCAGTAATGAGTGTGACAAATATAAAAAGGTTAACAAAATGGATTTGTTTGTCATTTATTGAAACATTTCAATGTGTGGATAAACAGTGAATAAGAAGATAAAACATAGATTGTGATTTATACATCAGTATAGTTTAATTCCGCAATTATATGGCAGAAATTAAGCTTACCAAACTGGTCCGTCTTTCTCAAAATATTGTAAGTATAAAATTTTGTTTTGTTCCTCTAATCATTTTGAAAAAAAAAACGTTTTGCTTTTTCAAAAAGAAATGTGTAAATGCAGGTCATATAGTTACAATATCATATGAGGGAGGGGAGGGACAACTTGAAACTTATGATTTTCAAATATATTCTTCCCATTTATCATTTCAACATTTGATATATATGGCGGATGCTATATCATCATGGTTTGATATGCCTTGCAGTAAGAGGTTTGTCAGGTTGGAGTAGGATCAGACTTTGATTAAGACGAGCCCTTTCCAATAAATGAACAACGTTTGGACAGAGCTCAGACAAAATATTGACTAAAATCGGGCTCCATTCAAATACATTTGCACCGTGAAAAGATGACCCTATATGTAGCGGTATATCTGTTGTGAATAGTACTACAATGTATTGGCTATTTTCCACGATATGATTTTTTTTCTTACTAATACATTGCCTGGAGTTTTTTTTTTTAAATATTTAATATGGCGGCAAATTTTTGAAGTATGGCACAATCGTCTTTAGAAAATTAATGTAATAGATTTTGAAAGGATTTCACAGGATCAATATCACATTTCTTAAGATGGGTCGAATTTAAAAAAAATCAATGTTTTATAAATAGTGTGATTGCAATTCAATTTTTATTTGTTTGCCCCGTAAGAGCGGATAAAAAAATATATTAATAAATGTGATTCTCAATGACACTATTACAGAGTCAAAATATAAATTCTAATTTTGTTTTCATGGGGTTTCTTGTGTTTTCATGGATATCTCTCCATTTTCAAGCTATAACGGGCCAAAGGGGTGCATTTTTTTAGATTTCAAAATGGTGTTAGCTTACTAGAAAGTCGCAGATTTTAGCATAGGCCGTAGCATTTCACATCCAATAAGGTTGGGGTGGGGTGGGAGATATTGGCAATGTGATACTGAAATATGATGAACGCATTTTTTGTATCTGTCCGTGTCTAAAAGTACACTTGTTCAAAGTGCCATGTACTTCGCGTATCCTTTATCATGATATAAATGCAATGACCCCATGTGTCAACTAGTAACATCTGTTAAATAGCTATTAAACGATTCATTACTTATATGTAGCATCTCGTAAATGGAATAATACATATTCGAAACAATTTTCTAGCGAATCATACCGGCATTAAAACGGAACAGTCACATTTTAAGTTGGGAACTGTACAGAAGCGCATTGATGCCACATAAAGAAAAAAAATATCTCGTAATTATAAGATAATGTCTCAAATTCCATAATTATGAGATGTCATTTCATAATTATGAGATACAAATATAGCAAAATAAGACGTAAAACATCAATCAATCAATCATTGAGATACTATTTCATAATTGTGAGATATTATCTCATAATTATGAGATATTATTTCATAATGATGAGGTAATATCTAATGAGAAAATTATTTCATAAATATGACTTATTAATTCATAATCATGAGATACTACCTCGTAATTATGATAATAATATCTAAAAGTAACGAGATAATATCTCATTATTATGAATAGGTATCTCATAATTTAGAAATAATCATCTCGTATTTATGAGATAATATCTCAAAATTATGAGATAATTATCATATAATTAAGTGGTAATATCTCATGATTATGAAATAATATCTCATAATTATGAGATATTATCAGGTATTTATGAAATAATATCTGATAATTACGAGATATTTTGTCTTCATGTGGTATCAAAACGCTCCCGTAGAATTGACCGTTTTTTCACAATTAATATTTAAGAATTATGATTCATATTTCGAAAAAAGGTCGATTTGATTTTATTACCTCAGAATGAGGGGCGGACAGGGTAAAGGGAGACTGGGAGAAAGATTATATGGGAGAAGCTGCAGGGGCGGGAGAAAGGAGAGAGGGGCAGGAGAAGGGAGAATGGCACCCCTGACCGCCCCTCTAAAATGTTGAATTAATTCTCATTAAGAATACACACAATCAATAGTTATGGAAAATATGAGTGATTGTGTGGTTTACATGATAAGTTGTCACAAAAAAAAATCGTCATCTTTGATGCTGTTAGCAATAATCCGAACTTCCCGCGAAACGTTCTGTCAAACAAGTGTCTGTGATCACAGGGTGTGACAGGGTATCTGGCCGTCCCTGCAAAGCCCCAGCCATCATAGTGCAAAGTTTCCAAATAATATACACCTGAGTGAAACAAAGGACCCGGGGTGTAAGATTTGTTAAATATTTGCTTTATATATTTTAAGCAATTATACAATATAATATACATACTGACCGGCTGTTAATAAAGCTGTTATTTGGATAGATTATGTTTGACCGATCTACTTTGAGCAGCAAGTGCCAACAGAATTTGAAAATTAAGTAAAAACCTCTCTTATGATATGCTTCTTTTATTCATAAATAAACGGGAACCGTGTCTTCAGTGCACTCTTTAAGTCCTGAGTGCACTTGTGAGACAAAATAATGTCCTGAGAAAAAGTGTCCTTCTTGTTATATGTTTCATTGGAAAATCCGAGTCCTTCTTGTTATATGTTTCATTGAAAAGTCCTAGAGGACAATATTTCATGATCATCATACGTTTTATTCTGTCCTTGGACTTCATCATAGGTAACAATCGTAGAGGCGAACAGTATTTTACAGCAGACACTATTAAATGTTATCCACTCTGGAGTCCTGTGTGATGTTTAGACGTTCCCCCTATTTGCACTGGCATGTTCATAATATTACATCTACCCGGTATAATGCGTTGATGTTCACTGATATTCGAAAGCTTAGAAAATGGTATTCTTTCAAAGAAAAGTAGAACACTTTCATGTAGCCCTGTATCGGTAAGTATTTTCGTTTAGTTAACTTATACATGTGATAAATAACCACGACATCACATAGTACCAGTAAGTCTTTTTATTTACTTTTTTTTCTAATATAAAACTTGTACATATGATAACTAACCAAGGCATTTCATAATCGACATTAAAACGTTTAGAAAAAAAAAAAAAAAAACTTGATGGCAGGTATCATAGTACTTTCGTAGTTTTTAGGCATTATGGGTTATTTTTGAGTAAATCTATAGACTTTTACCCGGAACGGATGAATGTACGCTTGTTGTAAATGCACTACTGGGTGACATGTGAAAGTTGAATTTTTACTTACTTGGGGTTCTCTTAGGTTTCCAGTATGTATACACGATCTAAACTGAATCGATTTTGTAAAATGAAAACTTTTAAATCCATGCATCATGTAACTTTTTTGAATTTGATATCAAAGTCAGTCGTTATTCGTGACATGCACAATGTACAAGATGACCATTCACATATTGATTTTTGTACTATAAAGGGTCAAGCTTTCACATTTTAATTTTACACAAACACTACTGTTATACACACAATATTGTGTGTGCATAATATAAAATAAAAAATAGGTATAAAACTTCAGCATGAAAATGCTGCTTATTTACAAGTTACAAAGTGTGTGCAGTTTTTTAACTTGTATTCCGAGTGAATTGCCTTGTTTAACTTATTTATTTTTCTTAATTAATTGGTAAAATCAAATTAAGCACGGAATTTTAGAAACCGGGACTGTACAGTCCTTGTATCAGTAGCCGTTACTTTTTGACGGATTGTTGACTGATTGATGGCGGATTTTTGACTGATTGATGACTGATTTTTCACTGATCGATGACAGATCCATGAATAACGGATGTATACGTATTTCACGGATGTAAATATATTTTACGGATGTAAACGTATTTTACTGATCGTATCCGTCAATTACGTGTTGTATCAATCAGTAAATCACGTATGACGGATGCGTAAATATTTGGAATTTTAAGGTAAAACGAATAAACATAATATTCTCGTGTGTTTCCAGGTTGTTAGATACATCTTTTTCGAATATAAAGAAACAGTTTGATTAAATTACGAGTGCTGTATTCTGTTCCAATTTAAATCGTTTACATGTATTTGTGAATGAGAACTGGGTATCTATATTAACTGCTTAATTCAAGTCTGTGTTTTCAACTCGATCTTTGAAAATGACCAAAACAATATTTTTTTTTGCAAATTTTATTCATCATATTCTTTCAAAGGAGTTTTATATTTTGCACAACATAATTTTAATGAATTTTGACATATTTAAGTCTTGAAAAGTAAATTTTTAGTGTGCGGTTTAAACTCTGTCTATAAAAATGACCAAAACAATTGAAACATTTTGAAAATTGTATTGATCATATCCTTTCGAAGGAGTTTTATCTTTTGCGAAACACAATTTTAATGAATTTTAGCATATTTAGGGCTTGAGAAGTTAGATGTTTAGTCTGGGTTTAAACTCTGTCTATAAAAATAACCAAAGCAATTTAAATATTTTGAAAATTTTATTCATCACATCCTTTCGAAGGAGTTTTATCTTTTGCGAAACACAATTTCAACAAATTTCAGCATATTTAAGTTTGAAAAGTGAGATTTTTAGTGTGTGGTTTAAACTCTGTCTACAAAAATGACCAAAACAATTAAAATATTTTTGAAAATTTTATTAATCATATACTTTCGAAGGAGTTTTTTATTTTGCGAAACACAATTTTGATGAATTTCAACATATTTAAGGCTTGAAAAGTTAGATTTTTAGTGTGTTGTTTAAACTCTGTCTATAAAAATGACCAAAACAATTAAAATATTTGAAAATTTCATTCATCATATCCTTTCGAAGGAGTTTTATCTTTTGGGAAACACAATTTTAATGAAGTTTAGCATATTAAGGCTTGAGAAGTTAGATTTTTGGTCAATTCTTTAAACTCTGCCTATAAAAATGACCAAAACAATTTAATTTTTTTTGAAAACTTCATTCATAATATCCTTTCGAAGGAGTTTTATCTTTTGCAAAACTCAATTCTAATGAATTTTAACATATTAAAGGCTTGAAAAGATAAGATTTTTAGTGTGCGGTTTAAACTCAGTCTGTAGAAATGACCAAAACAATTTTGATTTTTTGAAAATTTTATTTTTCATATCCTTTCGAAGGAGTTCTATATTTTGGGAAGCACAATTTTACTGAATTTAAGCATTTTTTAGGTTGAAAAATCAGATTTTTGGTGTGCGGTTTAAACTCAATCTTTAAAAATGACCAAAACAATTCAGTTTTTTTTTTAAATTTTACTTCATACATTCCTTTTGAAGAAGTTTTTTTTATTTTGCGAATCACAATTTTTTATGAATTTTAGCATATTTATGGGTTGAAAAGTTAGATTTAATGTCTGCGGTTTAAACTCAGTCTATAAAAATTTCCAAAACAATAAAAAAAATTGAAAATTTTATTCATCATATCCTTTCGAAGCAGTTTTATCTTTTGCGAAAAACAATTTCAACAAATTTCAGTATATTTAAGGCTTGAAAAGTTAGATATAAACTCTGTCTACAAAAATGATCAAAACAATTTAAATATTTTCAAAATTTTATTAGTCATATTCTTTCGAAGGAGTTTTTCATTTTGCGAAACACAATTTTGATGAATTTAATATATTTAAGGCTTGAAAAGTTAGATTTTTAGTGTGTTGTTTAAACTCTGTCTATAAAAATGACCAAAACAATTTAAAAATTTTGAAAATTTCATTCATCATATCCTTTCGAAGGAGTTTTATCTTTTGGGAAACACAATTTTAATAAATTTTAGCTAACTTAAGGGTTGAAAAGTCTGCGGTTTAAACTCAATCTTTAAAAATGACCTAACAATTTAGTTTTTTGACAATTTTACTTCATTTTATCCTTTTGAAGAAGTTTTATATTCTCTGAAACAATTAATTAATTTTAGCAAATCTAAGGATTGAAAAGTTAGATTTTAAGTCTGCGGTTTAAACTCACTCTGTAAAAATGACCAAAACAATTTAATAATCTTGAAAATTTTACTTTACACTATCCTTTTGAAGGAGTTTTATATTTTGTGAAACACAATTTTAATGAATTTAAGCAGACTTATGGGTTGGAAAGTCAGATTTTAAGTCTGCGGTTTAAACTCAGTCTGTAAAATTAACCAAAAACAATTTGAATTTTTTGAAAATTTTATTCATCATATTCTTTCGAAGGAGTTTTATATTTTGCGAAATACAATTTTAATGAAATTAAGCATACTGAAGGGTTGAAAAATCAGATTTTTAGTCTGCAGTTTAAACTCAATCTTTAAAAATGACCTAAACAATTTAGTAGTTTGAAAATTTTATTCCTCATATTCCTGTCGAAGGATTTTTTTTATTTCATGAATCACAATTTAAATAAATTTTAGCATATTTAGTGTTTGAAAGGAAGGATTTCCCCGTCTTTCTTGTTTGAATGCGTCAAAACATTTGTTTTGTTTTGTTTTTTGTCATTCCAATTTTGTTTCGCTCTTATTTGCATTCCTGTTATTGTCTAACAATTAACGTTAAACCAGTTCTATAAATTATTTTAATATTGTTTTTTTTTAATTTTTTTATCAAATTAAATTTGTCTATTTTCGACGATTGGTAAAATCAGATATGTTCTTCCAAATTTTAATGTATTATATACTGTGCATTTCCTACGTACAAGCAGAAACATCAAGTTAATATAATAATAACCTTAACGTACGGATTAAATATACCTATAGGGTTTTACAATAATTTTTTATACATTTCAATTATAAATTAATTTTTGTGATGAAACGAAATAATCATTTCGCAAAATGTATTAACTTGAAAGATGACGTAAGGCTATCAATCAGTCATTTACGGATAGGACTGATCAGTCATCCGTCAGTCACGTAATTTACGTATACGTGAATTACTTTTCCTATCCGTCAGACTTTGACGGATTGTTGACTGATCGATCACTGATCGATGACTGATCGTTGACGGCTGACGGATCGCTTAATGATCGCTCTTTTAGTAACGGCTACTGAAGCAAGGACTGTAAATCCCGAAAATTGTATAAAAGCTACGTGATTTTGGAATTAAAAAACTGTATATATTTTATTTTTGTGCACAGTTGTTAAGATATTGGAAAAGTAAAACTTTTTTTTTTGGTGCGTACGTCCAATCTACCGTTGGACACATTATAGTGCCTGAATTTGTTATTTTGAATTTGAGATGATGAAAAGATGAGATAAATAATCTATGAATTAATACAATAATTTGTGAAAAAAAATTATTTAAATACTGTGTATAAGAACGTTTAAACTGATAAGTGATCTGGCAATAAAAATATCTATTAACATATGGCCGAGTCCGTCACAAATTATGGAACTTCACATTTTCATAGATGCTAATATTGAAACATCACTTAGTGTATTTTTCTTTCAATCAGATTGAAAAACAGGGAATTTTGTTTTAGGTCGTCTTTTTACTAGAATTTCAATTAGATTTTTCAAATTTAAATAATTTCTCACCTTCTGTGTCATGTAAACATAGTTTATTCTTCTTACGCAATGGGAAAAATATTTTACCCGTGAAATAACTGTGTTGTTTTATCAAATCAGTACATTACAGATAATTATAATTTTGCCATATCCTTTGAATAAAAGTATATTGGTATCCACAAAATGACAGCTTCTACACATGTTCTACCTGTGACAACACAGTACAATTAACCACACAATTGCAATTGCCTAAAATCGACTGTGTCAATTTAGGAAACTGTAAGTCACTACATGTAAAATCTATAAAAGTCTATCATTACCTGTAACAGTAAATGACAGTCCATAATAGGCCAAATAGTTACTGTAACAATCAGGAACAGTCCATCACGAGCATGACCGTCTTTAACGGTTAAAAAAGTACTGTCACAAGCGAGGACAGTTATTTACAATACAGGTAAATACTGTATCTGACTGTCATTTATTGTTACAGTGCCCGACAGTTTGTCACAGTCATGAGTATGTCTATAAACTACTTTTAATGACTGTCCCAATCAAAAACAGTACTTTTATAGTCTTCACAGTTGAAAAAAAGACTGTCACTGGTATGGACAGTACTTTTTAGTTCATAGTGATATAAGTCAAAGCAAATTTGTATTTCAAGTTTCTATTCACCACTTATAGCCTATCTGTTACACCACTATTATAAAGCTGAATTCATTTAAGGGCTTCTTCAAAATCAAGACAAAATTAGCTCAGTCCTTTAATTTCAGCTTCTATTTCATAGATGGTATTTTGTCATTAAACAACCCTTCTTTTCATCATTTTATTTATCCAAAGTAGCTCGAAATTAAGCATATTACAGATACTGCCACCTCAGTGGAGTTCCTTGACCTTCATTTTGAAATTGAAAGCGGGGTGCAATTCAAGCTAGGCTTTATGTCAAATGCGATCACTTCAACTTTCCAATCGTCAATTTCCTTTTCGTTGTACCAACATTCATAAATTCATTCGCTACTCAAGGATCTGTGGCCGACACAATGACTACTTTGATAGGGTCCAGGTATTTACATATAGGCTACTTAAGCAAGAGTCATCACTACATAAGTTTTACAGTCTGTATCAAAATCTTGTGGACTGCTATTGGATATATGTTTCCTAAATGACAACAGATCTTTCTCTTACCAGATAAACGTTAATTTTCATCTTCCAGAATTTTTATTAACTTTCGGAGTTGACATGTTCAACAAGGCGGGTATCTGATAAGAAGCAGCATATCCTTACTCTGGTGATGCAACAGATCTCACCTATGATTTTTCTAGGATCCGTCAGTCCAGGTTATAGTTTATAATTGTCAATGTTTATACAATCATTTTCAGACAGGTGGGAGTTAAAAATGTTTGTATATGACTGTTTGCAATGATTACAGACAATGACATTCAGGTATATTATAAGCATGTTTGAGATCGTCTGTCATAGTCATCAACACTCCGATGCAGTCATGTACAGCAAAAGTAAAATTCTGTGATATGTCACGTGAAGTATTAAACAGAAAAAATACAATATGTATCAGTGTCTTTTTCACTCCTTGGTCGTTATTTGCAGTCAAAAATGAGTGTTACTAGTGTACAGAAAGTAAGTTTTGGTTCATACTCTTAGTTTTAAACTATGATATTATGTGATGAGTAGCTTTTTCCTTGATATTTTAGGCTAAAAAGATCCGTTAGATGTGCACTTGAAAGATCTGAAGACATGTTAATAACTGGAACACGGAGCCCATTTCTTGGGCAATATAAGGTACTCTAATGAGAAGACATATTAAAAGTTCAATGTTAAATTTATATTTATTATTTCATTTTTGAATGAAAATAATTTTCTTCTAAAATGACATCTTAAATAAAAAAAGTGTATGATTAATACAAATGATTTACAAAAATAGCGTTCTAATAAAAAAACATGTAAGCAAGATCATATACATATAAATGATAAAAGTGATAGCAAAAATAATTTAGAGTGCTAGAAATATTAATAAGCAGCAACTTGTTAGTAGTGAAATATGTCACCCTAGATAAAAATTTCTCCCATAGGGCAAATGTTTATACCCGTAAATTTCCCTTAGTATTCAAATGGGCCTATAAACTTTTCCCGTTTTCCTAATATGTTCATCCATATATTGTTGCCCTACCCCATAACAGTTTATGGATTATCGTACAAGGACACTGAAAGTGGTTCATCAGCTCATTGGAATCATCAGGGAAATTTTGCGGATTCTAACATTAGCTCTATGGGAAGAGAGGTGTTCCTCGGTTACATGTTTCATTACTCTTGTTTGTTGACAGATACCATGCATAAGATTGGTAAAATGTATATAAAATCAACGGTTTTATCAGCTTTAAATATTTGCAAAAAATCTCACTAAATGACTCTCTCAAATTGTGTAAACCTGTACAATGATGTTGTATTTGAAGAGCTTAATTTGTTTGTGAAGGTTGGATTTACAAAGGATGGCAGAATTTTATCGGCAGAAGTAAGACTGTTTTGCAATGCTGGCTATTCTTTGGACATGTCAGGATATGTGAGTAGATAACTTTTATCGAAGCAGGCACAACAAACTCAATGTTGAAAAATTATTTTATTTGTTATACAAAAATCGTTTCATATTAAGTTTATTAAATAAGAGCCTTTGCTTTAATGCATTTTAAACATTTTTGAAATTATGGATTTCCTATGTTTGAGGAATTAATTTCGGAAATGGCCATACAGCTCATTAAAATTATTGCAGTTGGAGTTAACATATGTGTTATGGTCTCGTGTTCATTTACTCTATATCCTTTCGTAAAATACTTATTTCCAGGGGAGGTAGATGCAACATTAAAATACTTATAGAACATTAGACAGCTGTGCCTGGGTAGATAAAGACTCCCGATTGAAATCTTGTATAAGAGTTGTTAAACTTGGTGATATCACTCACAACACTAGTTGAAGGTTTGAACTGGTTTAAGCCTCCTGGTAACCTAAAGATGTAGAACAAAAATAAAAGGGCTGTTCATTCGTGTAAGTGTAGAGACATTGTCTCATGTCAATATACCGTACTCAATATCCTCTCATTGCAACCAAAACTTACCCTATGTATGTCCCTATCCCTACAATATAGTAAACATTCAGATATAACGAAATACAGATAGACTACGTACTACAAGATCACTATATTGAAAAGTTCTACTTGTCGCATAACTACTGGTTTGCTCTTAGAATTCTTACCTGCTTGTTAGAACACTGTCGCAACATAGACGTAAAAATAAAATATAAACATTCCAGAGGTTTGGTAAACAGTCGTAATGTATTTCAGTAGAAATTGGTAGTATCAATGAGAGGCCAGGATAACCTGTAAAATCTTTAGGTCGCCTGATCCAAAAGCCTATTCAACAAATTTACACTAATATTCTATTAATATCCTCTATTACGTAAAGAATGTGATTTCCGTCCCAGTTTCTGGATTTTTTTATCAGTTTTTGGCTTTTGTAGGAAGATTTATGTTGAAAGGGAATCGGGAAACATCCTGTACAATAAGCTGTTATCGAGTCAGGCCATATTTTGTTATCAAATGTTCATGTCTTCTTTAAAACTTCTTAAATGCGTATAGCGATTTCTAATCTTGTTGCAAATGTTTTGATGAGATAGAAGAATAACGTTCATTTAAAAGTTTTTTATGCAAGTTTGAGTCTATTATGTTTATCAGAAAGTGAAATCGATTCATTTATAATTAATTAGGCGATGTTAAAAAATGTAGCTATTTCTATTTTCTTTTTTACATTAAACTTTAAGTCTTAAGGACGCTACACTTTTAACAATCTGTTAGTGATATTGTCAGAGCCGTAAGATTGTACGTCTCTGCCTGTGACGTAAAACTTTACCGGAATTTTTAAAACGTAAAGTTGAACATGAAAGGATTTTGACTTACAAGTCGTTCTTACGCTCTATATCCATGATTACATGGTACTGGTGGTCTCCATATCTGGAATGTCCATTTATCAGCAATATGTACATTTTCTCTTTGATCTTACTGACTGATATTGTCAGTATCTCCGTACTGACCTGATACAAGAAAAATATCAGGCAATGACGTCATGAAATTGACATCATGACTCTTACGACGTTGCCGATAAAAACAATAATGGTAGTTTTGAAGGTCTCGACAGAAAATATCACTAGTATCACAGCTCGTCCTGTCGGACTCGCCGCGATACGGTGATATTTTCTGTCTCGACCTTCAAAACTACCTTTATTATATATAACATCGTTAGTCTGCTGATGTAAATTATTACATGTTACTGGTGGTCTCCATATCTGGAATGTCCGTAACATCGTTAGTCTGTTGTAAATTTTCGATTCGGCTTATTGTTGTATGGTGGTGGCCAATAATTTCCGTCCAAACATCATTTCACAAGTGTGATGGATCCATTTTAGCAATAATTGAACTTCGTCACATCAGCGGATAAACACAACGAAGAAAACCATGTAGGAAAACTTGATTTTTAGTGCTTGTGAATGTAAGGTGTATCGATGTTAAAAATCAAGCTAAAAATGGGACAATTGGCAATTTAACACAGGAAATTGATCAATAAAGGTGTATTTTTTCCTTTGAACAGTATATTTGTCTAAATTACTACAAATATCTTTTATATTTTATTTTGAATTTGGTGTTGCAATACTTTTTTCCGTGTGTATAGAAAACAGCAAATCATTCAAACATTTTTTGTCCCAGAAAGCATCCAACTACCACAATATTTTTAAGATTTTTTTTCTTTAAAACCATTTAATTTGTTAATATTAGCATAAATTAATGGTCGTTTTACATGGATAATTATCCCAATAATGTTTATATATATATATATATTTTTTGTATTAACCAACAAGCTGCTAAGGCTAGAGATTTTACACAAAACCCCCATTGAACTGAAAGAGGCCTTAAACATAAAAGTTCTGAACGAAACAATTGCCTATGGTTGTACTACCGGTATTAAAAAACATGACAACACGTTGCATAAAATAAACACAGATACAGCACATGAAAATATTTAAGCTGTATATCCACCACCTAGTGTATGAGGGAAATTCCAGTGAAGTTAAAGTTAATTTTATGTCGATTTTTATCCTAAATGAGCATGATTTTTTTTCTCATAAAAATGGGGGTTCATGAGCTAGAATCCACCAGTGCCATCTTCCTTATGTCCAATTTAAGTACTGACAAAGGGAAAGGATTTTATTTCAACATTTTTGTATAGTACAGAACAGTTTTTCATGAATTCAGCTTCGCTTCCACAAATGTTATACCTATCCTCATTGAAGAAGAAAAACAAGCAGTTAAAGAAGAAGAAGAGCGAAAACAATACGTCACAAATCTCAGTAAAGTGACCCATAAGAAAAAATAATAACAAAAAAAAAAGGTCATTTATAATCGTTCAAATCTTATTTTGGAACACTTAATAAGAATTAAGTGAAAAACAAATATATTCCACGACTTCAAAATGGGAACTTAATAGAAACGAGTAAACAACAAGTCTCCAAATTCTTTTGATTTTTTACCAGAAACGTTATTAACAATTGAATCATCACTTTTTGTTTGGGACACTGAATATGAACAATTTGTTGACAACGGCTTAGAGTGTGTGATTATATGCCTTAGGGGTAATGTTGAAGGAAAGGGTGTTTTTTTCTTTCACATCACTGATACATTTGTGAAAATATAACACATTGTATTTTATTTATAAGTTATCTTTGATTTTCACCTTTTTGCACTTGTTTTGCAAAAAATGTTTACACTGATTAGAAATAATAAGGCATTTTAAATGCTTTTTATTGTAGAAAAGATAACAGGAAACACTTACAATGGCCGAAAACCACAATCACATTTTACAATACACCAGGGAACTGTTCAAGAAAATAGCCTTTTATCAATGACTCGTATCCCTCAGACGAGCTTAACTTTAGGGACAAAAACCTCATGTCGAAGATAAATGCGAATGAATAATCTTTTACTTCTGCTGTTCTCTAAGAGGATACAAAAATATACCATACCATACAGTTACTACAGCTGATTATTATCAATATTAAGAACAGTGGGTTGAATAAAATTGATTATCTTATTGAAAATATCAACGTCCATAACAAGAACATAAAAACATACAATTATTTTATGTTTTATTATTATTTATTGTTATTGGTTAATTCTATTCACTACCTTATTACATATATCAATGTTCTTAACAAATTTAGACAGTATTTGAACAGAAGATTTACTCATACCTTAAACACTCTATTTATATAGGTAATGGGGTGCAGTTTACTTAAATTTGGCAACGCCTATAAAATCGAAAATGTAAAAGTGACAGGAAGGGTCTGCAAGACTAATATTGCGTCTAATACAGCTTTTCGGGGATTTGGTGCACCACAGAGTATGCTAGTGACAGAAAGTTTTGTCGACGAGATTGCAACTTTTTTAAACGTTAGTGCTGAAAAGGTAACGAACTAAATAAACTATCTTAGGGAAGTATTTAACTGTATGTTTTTGTTCTTTACTTTGCAACCGAAGAGACAATACCAACTGTGAAAAAATGGATTACTTACAGGATTTTCTTGTATCTGAAAGTCCTCTTTATTATGTATTTGTTTGTATAATCGAACCAAAATGCAATTATGTTTCACTTGATAAACTTTGACAAATTGTTAAATTTATTAAGTTACCTTCAAACTGAAATAAACCTACCTTGCAATATCTTTTCGGACTTTAAGACGGCATTTAACCTTGACAGAAACATATTTTGCTTTAGCATTCTTACTTCTAGCAGGTTTCTCGCTATATTTAATCGTCTATCTAGTGCAGTAAATGGGGTTCAAAGGTCAAGGTTACCTGCGATATCTTACCTTGACATAAAATAATGTTCGCAATTCCTGTAAACGGATTACGTCTTTACAATTGTTTGAATTCAAAGAAATCGAAACAACCCTTATACTGAGTTGTCAAATCAGAAAATGAAATATAATTCAGTCAAACTACTAATTTTTATTTCAAGTTTCAATTCAACCGCGATCTCCAATGGGTTTGAGGTAGCCTGATGTTGATACGGTCAAGGGCAAACTTACTTTTCATTTTTTATCATTTTTGTTTTAAATTGCCTGTCGTTATTCATTGGTCAGAGCTAAAGAAATAAAAAATGGCAATAGCTCATACTTAGATTCTTCGAATCTTTTTGACTTGATGAAACAAATTGTTTGTCTTATCATTTATTTCTTTGTCATTTAGAAAGCTAGCTAACTTTCAGTTTAAGAATCTCTCCTCTAAATCGGAAACGGATTACTGACGGTACGTGATCTGACTGTTGACGGGAACGTGACCTGAAGTCCAACTTCTCGTCAATTAAGGAATTCAATTTGTAAAAATGACGATGAATACACGTTATCAATAATCAAGTATATAATTAAGTTTGCTTGTGCAAAGCGTAACAAATACGTATAATTTCATGTTGATACAATATCTTATTGAATCAATGTTTTCTATGAATATATTGTCACTTTATTATGATTATTGTTGCAAAGTAAACAGACTTAACCACATGAAATAAAAGTGTAACTTCAAATGTGATGGCATGTCGGTAGTAAGAGCATTTTCCCCGCGTTTTGCTAGTAATAGCGGGAACATGTTTGTATAAACGGGTCAAAAAAGTCTGTATTGTCCAATCAGTGTAGATCTCGTAATGAAATCGAGTTCTGTATGTGTACAGGTAATTACTTTCTAGCCGTCTGTTAATACGAGTAGACCTAAGATGTACACGACGTTACAGGAACAAATTAGACTAGAAGTGGCGAACGCTGTGACGGAAAGCCAAAACAAGTTTATGAGTCAAATGAAGGGCTCGATTTCAAGTGAGATGGGGAAAATGCAGGAGCAACAGCAGAGGTTATCTGAAAAGTAGTTGATGAAGATTGAGGCAACTTTAACAGATGGGCACAAGTTCAAAAGGAAAGGCAACGAGGAACAATTTAAACATAATGTGAAAGTTTTGAACAAGATAAAGGAAGCTGACAGCATTCTGGACTCTGTAAACACTACCTTCCAGGGAGTTTCTAAGGCTAAAGAAAAATAAGTCGAAGGTATGAACATTTTAAGCTATAGACAAAAGCTCATAAAAATAGCAGGTTGCTCTGAATTAGGATGGCGTGTAGTTCACGAGTAGTAGACACACCCGTTAGCGTCAGATGATGGGAAAATAGTATACAAGGAAGAGAACAAGACGAAAGGAAGATGAAGGCGGAAAAAGTAAAGAGGACGAAGATAGTGCTCCCATACCTTCAAACACCTAGCACCCGGAAACCAAGGAGACCGGGTAGATGTTTTCTATGTGAAGAAAAAGGACATTGGAAAATGGAGTATCAAGAGAGTAGCATAGTAGGATAGTTATGTCGTTGACTCTGTAGAGAGCAGGCTCTTGGCATCAAAAACTTTAGGTCTGTAAATTACTGCCCGTTCCCTCTATATTTGTATATTTCTAGCGTCCATGGCGGGCTGGTCGGCAAAATAAAATTGTGTTTTTTAAATTTTGTTTGATTATAACGTAGCAGTTTTTGGTATGGTGTAGTCAGTCGTATAAAGAGTTTATACGAAAATTTTCCCCGCTTTTCGCTAGTTTCAGCGGGAAAATGTTTGTATAAACCGTTCAATAAGTCTGTATTGTCCAATCCGTGTTGATTTCTTAATGAAATCGAGTTTTGTATGTGTACAGGTAATCACTTTCTAGCCGTCTGTCAATACGAGTAGACCTGAGTTTCACTTAACTACCATGGTATTTTTATGTAAATTTATAGATTTAGATTTTCAAAGTTGGTATTTTATTGAATGAAAGTTCAGCACATTCACTATCAACGCAAGTTCTCGCGTTGTCCTCTAGACGGTCTGTCGAAAGGTATTTTATACTTTAGAACACATGTTTGCAGAATTTTTATGAGCATTTGATGGTTTATCTCTGTTTTTTTTCCTGGCCGTTGGTATGGGGAAGAGCTTTCATTGTTTTTTATTTTGTTATATCATTATATTACACAACAGTTTTATGTCAGAAGTTTTTTGAGATGTTTGTACAGTAAATAGTAATTCATTTCCGGCGTCTAGCATACATGGCGGGCTAGTCGGCAAAATTAAATTGTGTGTTTTTTTTTTTTTTTTTATTTTGTTAGAATATTAAGTAGCAGTTTTGGTACGGTGTACTCAGTCGTATGAAGAGTTTATACCGACTATTTCGTAAGACTATTTCCTATCACAAACATATCGACAGAGTTTCATTTTGATATAAAACTGCTTCCTGTAACACTAAAACGATGTGCTCTTTTCAGTTTTGGGCATTTTAAAACGTAGACTAATAATCTATTTTTTAAAGTGCTTACATCTATGAAAATTGATTATGGCACGTTAAATATTCTTCGACAAAAATGTGTTCTAATTTCTTATAAATTGATTCCAACCACAGTCCTAACATCTTACTTTTTAATTATTATCTTACTGTTTAAGTCTTAATTATACTAAAATGGATGAGAATTTTATATCGTAACAAAAAAAAATCTCTGGAATAGAGATGATAAAGTAGAATTTTCAAAACACTGAATTATTTTGGACATTTCGATTCAGTTCATTTCATAGACTTAAAACCTTAATCTTCAAACCCTCTTCTGCCAAAATCCATTAGCGTGTTTTATTTCGAAATTAGATAATCGATGGGAAGGATATAAAAAAAGTAACATTTGCCTGACAACTTAATTGCTCTGGTTATTTTTTCAAATATTTTTTATACCAAAAACTATAAATCATTTTTTTGTGATTAAACCCGTTAAAGATGTATTAAAATTTGCAAAAAAATAGTTTTAATATAGAGATTAAACCGCAGATTAAGAGCAAATAAAAGGATATGGAATAAAAGTACATGGGACAAAATCCCTATAAAAATATGGTAAAATTCACCAAATTGAAAAACACTTTCATGGTTGTTCTTCATCTTTTAGTCATCATGAGGCTTTCAACAAAGAGCACACCATCTAACTTCATAGTAAGTCTCACTTTTCAAATCTCATTAAACTAAAACATTAAAAACTAATTCAAACGAATGTGACGAAGTTCGATTTTCAAAATTATAACTTACTGTTAATTAGTTATTTTTCAAGGGCTGATACAACAGAAACTTCAACGGATTGAATCATAAGAAGAATTGAAAAGTTAGCAATCTTAATACAGTGTACTGTGAAAGTAGTATTGTTCGTGGGGTTCCAATTTTCGTGGATTTCGTGGTTAACTGAAACCACGAAATAAAATTCCCAACGAAATGCATTTTTTCCCTTGAGTTTTAATGCATATGATTTGAAACAACGAATTTAAGTCCGCACGAAATAATGAATTTTATGAAAACCACGAAAATTGATGTCCACGAATAAAAATTCTTCCTCAGTATTTGAAAATTAAAAAATCATATTTTGCAAAGTTAACTACACAAATTTAACTACACAAAGTTAACTACACAAATTATCTTTTTACAAGAGCTGATACAACAGAAACAAAAACAACTAGCCCAGACTTTTAATTTCAGCTTCAGATATTTAGACGATGTACTTTCTCTTAATATCCCAAGATTTAAAGAATATTTACATGGCATCTACCCCAGTGAACTTGAAATTAATGAGATAACCGATACATCCGATTCTGCTTCATACCTTGACCTTTTGTTATACATTGACGAACATGGACGTCTAAAATCTAGATTATATGACAAACGTGATGATTTTGACTTTCCATTTGTGAACTTTCCCTTTCTCTGAAGCAATATACCTGCATCCCCAGCATATGGAGTATATATTTCACAATTAATTCGTTACTGTAGAGCGTGCAGTACATACAGTGACTTTGTGGAAAGAGCAAAAGCACTGTCACAAAAACTACTGAGCCAGGGATATGTTCAGCCTTTGTTACTTTCGTCCCTTCAGAAATTCTATGGCCGTCACCACGACATCATAGATAGATATGAAATGTCAGCGGCACAAATGAAACCTGACATTTTCAGCTAGATTCGCGTCTTCCCGGATTTGACATTACCGCTTTTGACTTTACCCTGGATTGACCCAGTGACAGTGTGACGGGTGCTGTGCACAGAGCAGGACATGCTTACCCTTCCGGAGCACCTGATGTCACTCTTGTTTATTGAGAGTACACACTGTTAGTGCTTTAGTTTTTTGTGTTGTATATCTAATGTTCGTGTGTTTTGTGGGCATGTGGTGTCTTTGGTCTTCCGTCTTTTGGTGTTCTTGCTTTTGCCTTGTCTCTTGTGCTTTGTTCCTTCGGTATTCTACTGCCGTTGTTTTATTTCTTAATATTGAGTTTAAATTGCAAACTAAAAATATTACTTCTCAAACATACCTAGGCAAAATCCGTTTCATTTCATTGCGACATAAAAAACTTTTTTAAAGAATATGGTGTAGTTAACTTTGCAAAATATGATTTTTTTTAATTTTCAAATACACTGTATTAAGATTGCTAACTTTTAAATTCTTCTTATGATTCAATCCGTTGAAGTTTTATATTGCAACATAAATCATTTGATGTGATTAACTTGAATTCGCAAAAATGATTTTTTCCGGTTTAGTATTTAGCACAACAGTTGCGACGACACAAAAGAAAAATATTAATAATAATCCGAAGAATAAAAGTAAGATGATGATTCTGAAATAATTGAGATGAATACTAAATTGACAAACATAAAGAGAAATGAGGGTATACCAAATGAATATATTGAAGTACACTACTGTGCAACGTATCTCTTACTGATCGACGAACGTGAAACGGATTACTGACGGTACGTGATCTGACTGCTGACGGGAACACGACGTGACGGGACGGAACGAATTTTTTTTAAGTCCAACTTCTCGTCAATTAACGAATTCAATTTGTAAAATGACCAAAGTACACGTTAACAATAATCAAGTATATAATTAAGGGTTTTTTTTTTGTGCGAAGCGTAACAAATACGTAACATTTCATGTTAATACAATATCTTATTGAATCAATGTTTCCTGTGAATATAATGTCACTTTATTATGATTATTTTTGCAAACTAAACAGAAAACTTAACAACATGAAATAAACGTGTAACTTCAAATGTGATGGCATGTCGGTGGTAACGTCTATTTCGTAAGACTATTTTCTATCAGACACATATCGACAGAGTTTCATTTTGATATTAAACTGCTAACGTTAACACTAAAACGGCGTGCTCTTTTCAGTTTTGGGCATTGTTTAAACGTAGACTAATAAAATAAATCTATTTTTAAGCTGCTTACATCTATGAAAATTGATTATTGCACATTAAATATTCCTTGAAAAAATGTGTTCTCATTTCTTATAAATTGATTTTAACCACAGTCCTTAAATCTCACTGTTTAAATTATTATCTTACTTTTTAAGCCTTAAGCCATGGATGAGATTTTTATTTCGTAACAAGAACAAAAAAAAATGATTAAGTGGAATTTCCAAACACTGAATTATTCTGGACATTTTTTTGATTTAGTTCATATCACAGACTTAAAATCTTAATCTTCAATCCCTCTTCTGCCAAAATCCATTAGCGCGGTTTTTTTTCCGGAATTAGATAATCGATGGAAAGGATATAAAAAAAGTTACATTTGCCTTGCAAGTTAATTGTTCTGGTTATCATTTTTAATATTAAATTTATTCCAAAATTAATAAATCATAATTTTAATTTTTTTGTGATAAAACCCGTTAAAAATGTAGTAAAATTTGCAAAAAAAAAATAACTGTTCAGATTAGTTTTGAGATATAGATTTAACCGTAGATTAATGAGCAAATAAAGGGATGTGGAATAAAAGTACATGGGACAAAATCCCTATAAGAATATGGTAATATTCACCAAATTGAAAAACGCTTTCATGGTTGCTCTTCATCTTTAAGTTACATGAGGCTTTCAACAAAGACATTGATGTAGCGACTGCAAACCCGATGTTGAAAACTGATCGTTGACCGCCATTTACAAATGACGTCTCGACTTCAAAAGTAGTGTCGAAAGTGGTCCTTAGCAAGAACGTTTTTTGTCAAAAAAGCCAAACAATGTGCTATAGTAAAACATGATCAGACTTTAAATACAGTTCAAGATATTGGTGTTGTTCGAGCTTCGAAAGTTTGAGAGACTGAAGATCTACCGTATAGCTTACACTGTTACCTTGATTGTGGCAACTGAAAACCAGGTGAGCGATACAGGCTCCTGGGAGCCTCTGGTTAAATACTGAGATAAATGCGCATCCTAGAAACCTTAGTATTCTTATATTGGAACATAAAAGATTTCTTCGAATGGATTTGATGAAGTAAAAAAAGACTTTTAAAATTATATACAGTGAAACCTGTCTAATCCAATACCTGAGATTTCCGACATCCTGTCAAATCCGACATAATTTATTGGTCAAAAGGAAAGCTTATCAATCTTTTTAAAACCTGAGTATTCTGACATCCTGTAGTATCCGACGCATTCTTATAGTCCCACAGTATGTCGGATTATACTGTTTCCACTGTAAATGCTTACATTCATTAATTCTTCATATTGCAGCACGATGAACTCCTGCAAAAGGATATGATGAAGTGAAGTTTTGAAAATATAATTTTATTTGTCATTTTTTAATATTGAGTTTACACTGCAGACTAAAAATCTTACTTTTCAATCCTTCCTTGCCCTAAATAAGGATACATTTTCATATGCTTCATACAGATTCTTTCAAAAGGATATTATGAAGTAAAATAATACAAAAACTGAATTGTTCTGGTCATTGTGAATATTGAGTTTCAACCAAAGAGAAAAGTCCTTAATTTAGATAAACCAAAGTAATGCTAAAATCCATTGAGTTTCTTTTTTTTATATTGCGAGAGTGAAACCTCCTTAGAAAGGAGATAATGAAGTGAACTTTTAAAAGGAAAAAAAATGTCCAGACCCTTTTTAAAGGTTGATTTTAAGCCACAGACTAAAAAAACTTAATTTTCAAATCAAACTTATGGTAAAAGCAATGGGGATTTTTATTGTGACATAAAAACCTCTTTGAAAAAAATATCATGAGGTAAATTTTCGACAAACTGAATTGTTTTGTCCATTTTAAAGATTGGATTTAAAAGGATTACTAAAAATTTTCCATTTAAAAGCTTATTCAGATGCTATAAATTGTGATATTTTTAAAACTCGACAAAAAAAATCTCATTCAAAAATCCTTAAAATTTAATAAAAAATGAATTCTGATAATTTTCCAAAAAAAAAGTTTATACTGCAGACTAAAATCTTGTTTTCCAAACTTAACTGAACTGAAATTAATCAACTTTTATATTGGGACAAGAAAAAAACTTCTTAGAAAGGCTATTTTGAAATAAAATGTTAAAAAACTGAACTATTTTGACAGTATGTAAAGTCCGAGTTTAAATAAATAAAATTCACAGTCAATTCGGTATTTTGCTTATTTTTACCACTAGACCAATGCCACAGCAGTTGGACTATTAGTCCCATGAGTATTTGCCCAACTCGTAGCCAGTGCATCGGTGCTGGCTTCAAAACCAATTTTATTTGAAAACTTTCAATATTTAAATTTACGAACTCTTTAAACATGTTAAAGCTAAAGAGTAACTCCATCTTGTATAAATCTGCCCTTGGTTTATATTTGGCTTTCATTTTTAGATGTTAGTGGTAATTCTTCTTTATCAGCGTTTACACATATTCGGGTCGATAGTTTTTCAAATGTTTTGATTTGATTAGCACCGAAGAGACATGAGTTGTCGAAATGTGCATATGCAGGGATTCAATTTATAGTAACTACTGTATTTATTCATAAAAAATTATATTAAAAAAAAATCTGAGTCTAAACTGCAGACCCAAATTCTTCATTTAAAAAAGAATCGCAACATCTGAATATTCTTTTAGTGAATATGAAAATTAAGATATTACAAATATTTGTATTGATCAATTCTGATGACTATAATGTCAAGGTCTTATAAAAAATATACAACTTTTTGACAATCGGCTATTATTTATATGTATTTTATAATTGCTTTCTTCACTCAACTTAATATGGTGCAAAATGTTTACACGTTATATTAACTAAATGCCGAAGTTACTGTGAATTTAATTTCTCCATATGAGCATTTCGACAACTTATGTCTCTTCAGTGTAGATAAAAGCAAATAACAAAAAAAAATATGATCTTAAAGTCAAGCCAAAATTAGCTAAGGACAGAGCTTTGCGTGATGGAGATACTACTTAGTTTAAAAAAAATACCCCCAAAAAATGATATTGTAAGGTCCGATTTATAATCGACTTTCGGGTGAGCACCGAAGTACTGACTACTGGGCTGGTGAATACCCTCGGGGACTTACAGTCCGCCAGCAGTTGTATCGACCAAGTGGTAACAAATAACTAAATACCGAAGTTACTGTGAATTTCATCTCTGCATATGCGCATTTCGACAAATTATGTCTCTTCAGTGCAGATAAAATCAAAACGTTTGGAAGACCATAACCTCAAAGATATTTAAAAACTTAAAGAGAGCAAATAAATGATATAAGTAAATGAAAATGGAATAAATTGAAACTGCGAGCGCACAATGGAAAAACGGAATGCAAACGGTGGAAATAAAACATAGGTTGATCGTTCAACCACTTGTTCAAGTGCAAATTATCTTTTGAGTTGAAAACTTTACAACCGTAAAAATCAAAAGATAGATGGGCGTAGGGGAACGATTAAACTTCCGGTCACTCGACACGTTTCGAGTCAATTGATGGATTAGATGGCTAGGTACACGTCACTTTAATTGACTAATTGCTGATTTATTGCTGAATGACCCATGACAAACACGTGCCAGCTTACTGATCACCTTTCCAGTAAGGGCTTCGTTGCAAATAACTCGTCTTTAAGTACTTTTTACTAATATGACATTGGCAATACACATTAAAATTTCATATTCAGGTTCGTCAAATAAATATGTACAAAGAAGGGGATTTCACACATTTTGGTCAACCTTTGGAAAACTGTAATATTGACAGATGTTGGGATGAGTGTCTTCAGAAAAGTAATTATATACAGCGAAGAGCGGAACTTCAAATATATAACAGGTAGAAAATATCGAAGAAGAGTAAGATATATTTATATGAATATTTATAGTATATCTAGCTTTTGCTTAGACTTACATACGTCAAAATCGTTGCGAATGATGGGCATTTATTTTTATTTATTTCTATTCCTACACATCTGTTGAATTTCTTAATGAAAGGTACTATACAAGTAAATATAGGGATTACCTACTGAACAAAAAGGGATATTGAGTAAATGAACTTGGACAAAACCTTTATAAATTCACAGCTCGATTAAGCAAAATGGAACAAGGCCTAATTTTTTGTAAACGTACTTGATGATGATCACTAAATGCTCTTTAATAACAAAGAGTGTATCTTACACCGTTAAAATATTTTAGTTGCTAATTTCAAAATGGGACTTAGCTGTAATTGACGGGCATTTGTTGACGTATTTTCTGCCAGCATTAATACACGTACAACATTCATATGGTGCCTTAGTAAACCTGAAAATATGAAAGTTGAAAAAAATAACATACATATATTACCAAACATAAAATATCTTTTGACATGTTTGACTGCGTTAAAAACTTTAGGATTGCGCTCCCAACTTTCTCGACCATTTTTACTTCGTCTTCTCTCTAATAGGGTCATTTAATTACTCTCTTCCCCCTTTCTTCCATTTGTACACCTCACGTTGGCGTGAAACTACTTATTTTTATATGTTGTAGACATGGCAATTTGTAGAAATTAAATTTTCAATATTATTGGTCTTTAGTTAATATTCTATCTGAGAACGTTGGTGTGAGAATTTTGAAACAAGTTTAGAAAATTAACGTTTCACTAAGTAATTATCTACTGCTTGAACGATTTTAATTGTGTAACAATAAAAAAAGAACAAATTTATAATAATGAAAAAGTAAAAAATGAGAATAAAAGTGACGAAATATAAAACAGAAACAAACACAACAGAAAACAAAAGAAAGACAAATAAAATACATCAAACAAAACAATCTAATATTTTCATTCATTTGCAGAAAGACAAATTACCAATGAAGGGATATGGAGTAAATGCAATTGAGACAAAGTCTCTACAAATACATGGTTATAATAAGCAATGGTTACGCGAAAGTTTGGAGTTTGGTTACGCTATTAATCCAATATCAAAATATCAAAATTGCAGTTATGTCTCTCTCTCTCTCTCTCTCTCTCTCTCTCTTTCTCTCTTAGCGATCGATGAAAAAGAAAAAATGTATCCATGTGAACAACCAACGTTTTGATATTATATATTCAACCTTTGTATTTCAGACAGAACAGATGGAAGAAAAAGGGGATATGCATCATCCCACTGTTATTTGGATGTTCTTTTGATGTTCCGTTTTTAAATCAGGTATTTCATGGAAAAATTTATTTTAAAGCAAGTGATAAAAAAGTGAAAATTGCAAATTCAGATACCTACTTTAATACATTCAATTTAAGTAGAGTTTTGGCAAATTAAAAAAAAACTGCTATAGCCCAAAATTTCTTTTAAAATGCCTGTGAAAAGTGAGGACATGTTATGCGTTTTTTTTTCACCTGCTTTGTTCAGTTGCCCTTTTTATACCGGCTCTTCACATTCAGTTCAGTCGTATTTATTTTTGGTCAATTCTTCTAATTAACAGTTTAATCTCGTTAAGTATAACTTTTACTAATCGGTAATGCATTTTTAGTGCACATAATCTATTTTCATTATTTATTTTCTTGTAAAATTGCAATTTTGGCTGTATTTCGTAGAAGAAATTCCTCAAGGTATTCTCCATATTGGAAATTTTACATATTGTGTCTTCAGTGATGCCAAATTCGGATTCTAAACTATTTAAGGAACAAAATTTGAAAAAAAGGTGAACAAGTAGTTCACATTTCGTAGGGAATATGATAGCTAAATAAGATTTTTTTTATGTTTTTAAAGAATTTTACCTCGTGTCAATCCCGATTTTTCGGACGACTTTGCTAAGGTTTCACGAAAATGTAGTTCTGAAAATACTGTACCGGTCACATTTATTGTCATATGAGTTTAATATTGAGTTTAAGTATGTTTTCATTTAATTATGTAATAAAAATAATAAATGTAACCTTATAAATTAGCAAGTCATTTGACAAATCATGTGACATATATAGACAGCACTTTGCAAGTTTAATTAATATTTGTTGACAATCCCGCACCTATGACCAATGAAGACATAAATGTAGCGTTGCTCGGCAATTAGCAAATGATTCCACTCAATCCGGTGCTCAGGTCCTACTTGAACTTACCATAAGGTATGAGCAAAGCTCATTGATGAAGGCCTCATGGTGACTTCAAGATGAAGAACAACAACAAAAGCGTTGTTCCTTTGCTTGTTTTTAACCATGTATTTGTAGAGACTTTATCTCATGTGCATTTACACCATATCCTTTCATTTACCATCCTCATGAAAAACCAGGTATGTGTGTATATAAAGCATTTTTCAATTTGCATCCATCTTACAATCAAATAACTAAATACCGAAGTTACTGTAAATTTAATTTTTGCATATGCGCATTTCGACAACTTATGTCTCTTCAGTGCAGATAAAATCTAATCGTTTGGAAGACCATCAACTCAAAGATGTGAAAAAATTGATAGAGAACAAATAACCAATATGATCTAAATGTAAAGCCAAAAGCAGCTAAGGACAGAGCTTTGCATGAGGGAGATACTTCTTAGTTTTCAACAAAATTTACAACAATTTAGATATTGTGTGTCTCAAATAGAATCGGCTTTCGGGTCAGCACCGAAGTTCTGACTACTGGGCTGATGAATACCCTCGTGGACTAACAGTCCACCAGCAGTGGCATCGACCCAGTGGTAACAAATAACTAAATACCGAAGTTAATGTGAATTTAATTTCTGCATATTCGCATTTCGACAACTAACAATATGGGTTTCGCTTGATCCTAAAACCTCAAAAAATGTCAGTGTTTACCTTTGAAGCTATTGGAAATTCTGCTAAAGAGTAGACATGTGGTCTGAAACTTTAAAATGTCCCGTGACAAAACAGAGACAAAAAAGATACTCAAGAAATTTAAATGCAGATTATTCTCTCCACCTGCAAATTAATACAAAGACTGTTTTTTTTTCCAAATAGAAAAACAATATCTATTTTGTTTGTTTTATTTTTTCTCCCTACTTAGAGGTGGTGAGTTCCCCTTTCAAACTTTTAAGATGTAGCAAAAATTTTTAACTTACACGCACTTGTTTGGTTTTCAGGCAGGTGCTCTTGTTCATATTTACAAAGATGGATCGATTTTGTTGACCCATGGAGGTGTAGAGATGGGACAAGGTCTACATACTAAAATGATTCAGGTAGACGTAAACAAATATCTGCAAGACAAAATTAGACCATATTAATTCGAAAACTACCTAGCAACCTTATTTTAAGAATTTTTGGTTTTAAGGATTCTAACAATTTGCTTTAAAAAAACTAGTTGCTTGTCCAAATTGATGTCTTCAAATCAAAACTATTTTATTTTTCTTGTCTCTCTGCCCAATCTATGTACGCTCCTGCTGGTCATGTTATTACAGGGGACCTCAATATCGTAGGCAATGAGAAACTACGTGATCTCTTCACAAAAGGTCCAAAATATCATGAGCCCCAACCCATCAATTGGAAACATAACTTTAAAATATTGATGGACGCAGTTGAGGAATACGCCAAACAATGGGCTAAGAGAGAGAAGGAAAAGGTTGAAACACTGTCCGACTGGATCAGGTCCATAAAGTCATTGATTCTAGCCCGAATGAGGCGCTTTAAGACAACCATGAGACCCAATTCAAAAAGCTTAATCGATGATCCCGAGGTAGAAAAAACATTGTCCTTCCTCCATGACAATTATGTCATCGTACCAGCTGACAAGGCGCAAAACAACATCACATTTATCTGCAAAAGACACTACATTGACTGCTTAATTGAAGGAGATGGGCATTGACAATTCATTTGGCAACCCCACATACAAACTCTCCACCATATTAAGGGAGGACATACTAAACAATCACAAATCAGTATTGTCTTCCTTTGGTATCAGTTCCAGTGAAGAGAACAACAACCTGCCTTGTATCTACTGGGTACCCAAATTACATAAATGCCCTTACAAACAGAGATACATTGCTGGGTCTGCCAAATGCACAACAAAACCCCTTTCTAAGCTCCTCACTTCATTACTTACTGCAGTCAAAGATGGCCTCAAGATATATAGTGATAAAGTATACTCAACAAGTGGAGTGAATCAGATGTGGATTCTCAAAAACTCAAAAGACTTATTAGAATATCTATCTTCAACTGAACTCAACCACTGCAACAGTGTCAAAACATTGGATTTTTCTACTCTGTATACTACTCTTCCACACGATAAGCTAGAGTCAGTACTCCGGGATTTAATACATCAGTCTGTCTGTACTAAAAAGGGCGAAAATTGATATTCATATTTAGTGATAGGTAAAGATGGGGCTTATTTTGTTAAGCATAACACTGATTCACAAAGAGAGTATATAGAGGACGATGTCATTGCAATGCTGGAATTCTTGATTGATTACATATTTGTGAAATTTGGAGGACACGTTTTCGAGCAGACAATAGGGATACCTATGGGGACTAATTGTGCGCAATTTTAGCAGATTTGTTTCTTTATTCGTATGGAGCCAGGTTCATACAAGGGCTAGTTCAAAAAGACACTAAACTAGCCAAATCCTTTAATTTCTGTTTCCGTTATATAGATGATGTTCTTTCATTGAACAATCCTCAATTTAAGGATAACCTTCATCTTATATACCCAAATGAACTCGAAATTCAAGAGACCACTGACACACTATCATCAGCATCATACCTGGACCTATACCTTTACACTGACATCTCTGGACGTCTGAAAACAAAGCTTTACGACAAGCGTGATGATTTCGACTTTCCAGTAGTGAACTTCCCGTTTTTGAGCAGTAATATTCCCACCTTCGGCATACGGCGTATACATTTCACAACTCATTCGCTATTGCCGTGCCTGTAGTTTGTACAGCGATTTTGTCAACAGAGCGAAATTACTGTCTCAAAAACTTATTCATCAAGGATATGTTCAGTCACTGTTGCAATTATCACTACAGAAGTTTTACGGTCGTCACCACGATTTGACAGACCATTAAAATGTTTCTGTTTCACAAATGAGAACAGATATTTTTGGATAGATCTAGAGTTTGTTACCGGACTGACTTACACCGACTGTGACAATACCGGACTTTTCTTGGCAGTGTGACGGGTGCCACTCGTGGAGCAGATCATGCTTACCCTTCAGGAGCACCTGATTATACCTCAGTTTTTTAGGGGTTCAAACTGCTAGTGTTTTAGTTTTGTGGCGTTCTTGTTCGTTTTTGTTTATTTGTTTTGTCTTTGTCATACCGTCACAATTCGTTTTGCTGTGAATTGCCGTGATGTTGGATTTATGATTTTAGACATTCCCTTTTCCTTTTCTTGCTTCGGTATTCGTTTGCTGATGTATTTGCTAAAATTGCTTAAAGTCTTAACTTATTACCACTTATTCTTTTGAATCTATCGAGAAACCATAGTTTTGTAATTTGCTTCAATTATAACGATTTTTTTTCACTAATTTGATCTAAAACAACGGCAGTAGAACACCGAAGGAACAAAGGGGTGAAATTCACAAAAATCGAAGTCCAAAGACAGGGCAAAAACGATTTAAAAAAATATTTTATTTCAAATTGAGTAAATTCTCTAAAAGTATCTAAAACGTCTTTTTCACAGAATTCTAGATGGAATTAGTTTTAGTTAAGACAATTAATTTGATTCCAAAAATATTTGACCTCATTTTTGGTTAAAATCACGAAGATTATTTTTTTATTTATTTTTGGAAATTCTATATTGATTTTAAGCTATTACTTAGATATTTTTTCACAACAGAAAAAATAGTTTTACTGATTTGAGTTCTAAAATACTTTATTCCAAGTTCGGTTAATTTCCTGAACGTTGCAAAGACTGTTTGAGGTAAGTCTCCAAAACGAAGGTTGGAGAATTATAGTTTTTGCTCCGTTTCTTATCATTACTCTTCTTCTTCTTTCTTTCTTTCTTTCTTTTTCTTCTTCTGCAAGTGTGTCCGCACGTTTTCTCAGTATCTTACCACCGATCTTACTGAAATAATGATAAAGGGCAATGTCTAGATGTGCAATCAGGTTTCGGAATTTTCAAAATGACACCCGTTGCCACGGAATCGGAAAAGAATCGGGAAAATCAAAAGTACTACAAATTGCTTCAAATTGTACAGGTAGTTTAGGATGTATGCATCTAATTTATGGGTGAACAAAATTTATAATGGCGGCCGTTGCCATTGAAACAGATAAAGGCGGGAAAATTTAAAGTGTTTCAAATTTCTTCAAATTTTACAGAGAGTTTGTTTAGGAAGTGTACCATTCATTTTAACGTGAAAAATATTCAAAATGGCACCTGTTACTATGGAACTATTCTGGGAAAAAAAAACGCTACAAACGAGGACCATTTCTGTTGAAATGACACAAGTGGAAAAATGATATTGATCCAAATTTTATGAAATGTTACAGAAGGGTTGGAGAGGACATAGAGATATCATGTTTACATTTGGAATTCTGATAGGGGAGTTCGTTTGGGAGACTTTGTGTTTGCATCCAAAGACAGTTATTACTTGTTTAATATTGTAAGATTTTCTGAAATGCATTGTATTCATCGTTTTTATTTTGTAAGTAAGGACATATTTTTAATGAATTTTGTTGGCCTAGTTATGCATACCGTTTCAAATAATCATTGCCCAAGGTAATTATTCCTTAGAAAATTCTGGATCTTTAACTTAACTTTTTATCCGGATCTTTAACTAACGTAAATATACTAGTCATATCGTTATTAGTAAGTAAACAATTTTCCAGTTATTTCTTACACTAATTCTAGAGATATAGTTATGTATAAATATAAGGCAGCTGAAACTCTAAATGGTTTTGTGAGTAGTATCATGGAAAATTCTATCAGATCTCTGAGTCGTTTGAGACACTAAATCTTCAGATTGATGATTGGAATGAAATTTATTCATCTGTATTGTTTAATTGCTATGAATACACAGCTGCAGAATTTTAAATAACTTTATCTGATACTTGCTACTAACGTATAAGAAAAAAATACTCAATCGTGTACTCTTTGTTTCGAAAGCTTAGAAACACATAAACAATAATTTTTTGAATGCTGTTATACTAAAAAAAATGTTATCCAAATGTTCTTAGTGCTTAGTTCTCTTATCATAATTCTCTTTCGAACACCGATATTTTAGTTATAGTTCTTGGATTAAAACCATTTAGACAAACTGATTGTATTGAACAGCATGTGTTTCTAGTTGTAAAATATAACATTTATGTATGTAGACGTAAAAATTAAATTCCTTTCATTAGCGGGTTTGATTAAATTCTTAAGATATTGGAATCAAATTGAAGAAATTCCGCTAATTTGTATATACCCTTTAAAGAAATTCTATTAAGAGTAAATGGTTGAGGTTAGAAGAAGTTCCGAATGACTGGGTTAGAATTATATATTTTCTCCAATTTCTTTGTGCTCCAAAATTCAAAAAAAAAAGAAAAAAAAAGAAAGGATACAGATAACAATTTCATTTTTATTTTTCAATTAGATCATAGTGCACTGTCATTCTGTATTTTTTTTTCTTTTTTGTTATCTATTGTTAATAGCAATGCATATTTTATCTCCACCTCCTAGCAAGAACATTTATTTATTCAATGTTTTTTACGGCTTCACATTTTGCAAAACTAAATTATTTAAAAAAAATCAGAAATAAAGTCGTCTCATCTTATATCTATTTCATCCACTCAGAAACAAAGACGGGTATCGTTGTCTATTCATCGAAAACAACAAATACAAGTTGTGAGCACAAGTTGAAAAAAAGTAATTACATATTGTCCTATATCGTTTCGGTGCTATTTATTTAAAACACACTACTGTTTAATAATTCTTAAAATGTTCACATAACTGATGCATATGGTAATATGCTTCGATCAAAATTAAGGTTTTTTTTCCCATGTGACTTGTTTATACATAATATGCTGCAAGCGTATGACTGGTTTTTAGATAGCAAGTCGAGTTCTTCAAGTCCATACATCAAGAATACACATCAGTGAGATTAGTACCATGACTGTTCCAAATACATCTTCCACAGCGGCCAGTTTTAGTTCAGATCTTAATGGCATGGCTATTCAGGTAAATAAAAAAGCAACTTTTATTTTACTTCAATAACAAAATACCGAAGTAACAGTGAATTCAGTTTCTGCATTTGCCCATTTCCACAACTAATATCTCCAGTTTGGATCAAATCAAAACATTTGAAAATCCATCAATCGAAATATTGGTAAAACCTATATTTATCTAAGTATGAGAAAGTATAAGTTTACATACATCTAAGAGAGCGTAAGTGTTAAGGACACCTACACATTATATAAGTTGTATCACAGTACCACAATGTCAAAATTTCCAAATGTAAATTTTAAATAATTGATTGTCATTATTAAAGATGTTTTTTTAAAGTTATTTAATTATATTACAAAATTTGAAATAAAAGTGTGCGACTCTATGGTATAAAAATTTAGCACGCTTTTGATCACTTTAATAAATTTTATTTTGTTGCAAGAAGAAAAATGAATAAGTTCGAGTTCAGCTCAAACTCAAATGCACCTTTTTAGATTATATTAAACAAACATATATCTGAATGCAAAGCAACAACACTAACATTCTCGACGCACAAGATATAAAAATACACACTTCGTAAAAATAATAAACAAAACAGTTGACTTAAATGAACAGTAAACGCATTAAAAAGTTAATATTTCGAAACCAATCAAGTTCTTCATCAAGACACAGAAAAAGGCAAAAATACAGTTAAACAAACCTATTTACGAAGACTAAACTACAAAAAATAAGCAAAGCATTGAAGTCTGCATTTTGCACGCTTAGAACTACATACGTATCATTAGGAGGGGGAAATAATTTTGTCAGAACATGTACATCGGCACTACAACTTACTCTAACTATATTAAAGCTGTTACTAGTTGCAGTCTAGCTTTCATTGAGCAGGATATCAGATCAAAGGACGAAACAAGCCGAACACTCAAAAAAAGGGAGAGGCAGGAAAACCAGGATGGGTAGGGGGAGCAAATTTCGTCTTTATACGATTCTCAGTAGAGTTCAGCAAAAATGTTGTACTTCGTTTAAGTTTTTGCGTCGAGAATCGTTCCCTTGCTTGTCTTTTTGTCTTATTTTAAGATCAATTTTGGTCTAGGACCACAACCTGCAAGTCATTCCAGCTATATCCAGCGATGTTAAAATGGACATCTGCAGCCTGTTATTGTCCTTTTTTCTGTATGTGATTGTATGTAAATTGATGCAATGATTAATGGAGTTCTTTGTTTCACAAATATATATTTCTGTTTACATTCGGAGCATGTAATCATATAAATTACATTATCAGATTTACAGGACAAATTTCCCCCAAAAATGTAAGTTTCTAAAGTTTCTGTTCTTTTGACATATGATGTTGTGGCACTGTGTTTGCACAAGAGGCAACGTTTGTCGCGACAGGTCTGAAATGGTCCTATTTCTGGCTATTTTACAGCAATGGAAACGTTAAACATTCCCTACCACACGCACACGATTCACACGATGAACGCACACGGTTCACACGTTGAGCGCATACGATTCGCACGATAAATGATACAGAATGTTCTCAAACGTGTATCGTGTACCGTGTATCGTGTACCGTGTACCGTGTAACGTGCACCGTATCGGTTAAAAAATCTTATATATTTTCATGAAATGAACTCGAAATGAAAAATATCAGCGTGCAATAAAAGTAGAGATATTCTAAATTTCACAGCATAAATAAAATGGTAATTTAGAATGTGATACATCAAGAAAAAACCAATGTTCATTTTGACAAAAGAAAATACTAGTAGTCGGTTATAGCTTGTTACAAACTTTCTCCCGGGAACTGTCTACACTTTTGCTGTAACAATATCAGAGTAGGGTCGACAAAAGCTTAAAATGTTGTAATTTTGTCAGAAAAAGAAATAAATTAAATCAACAATGTTGAATCAAAAAATAATTTACGTCAAATAAAAAAGTCCTGATATATCCACCGTTTGGATATATCACCGTAGTTTAAATTAGATTTACACATACTAAAAATTTCTTATTATTTCAACATAAATATATAAGAAAGGGCACATTTTCTCTATTTTATTGTATATCAGTGTCCACAATACTAAGACTTGCTCTAACTTAACCATAAATAAAAAAGATATAGGGCACTTTTTCTCTATTTGATATTATACCGGTGTCCGCAATACTAAAACTTGATAGAATTTAACTATAAATATAAAAGATAGGGCACTTTTTCTTTATTTGATATTATACCTGTGTGTGCAATATTATAACTTGATAGAATTTAACCATAAATATAAAAGATCGGGCACTTTTTCTCTATTTTATATTATACCGGTGTCCGCAATACTAAAACTTGATAGAATTTAACCATAAATATAAAAGGTAGGACACTTTTTCTCTTTTTTATATTATACCGGTGTCCGAAATACTATAACTTGATAGAATTTAATCATAAATATAAAAGATAGGGCACTTTTTCTCTATTTTATATTATACCGGTGTCCGCAATACTATAACTCGACTAAATTTAACCATAAATATAAAAGATAGAGCACTTTTTCTCAATTTTATATTATACCGGTGTCTGCAATATGAAAACTTGATAGAATTCAATCATAAATATAAAAGATAGGGCACCTTTTCTCTATTTTATATTATACCGGTGTCCGCAATACTATAACTTGATAAAATTTTAAAGATAGGGCACTTTTTCTCTATTTTATATTATACCGATGTCCGCAATACTATAACTTGATAGAATTTAACCATAAATATAAAAAATAGGGCACCTTTTTTCTATTTTATATTATACCGGTGTCTGCAATACTTTAACTTGATAGAATTGAATCATAAATATAAAAGATAGGGCACTTTTTCTCTATTTTATATTAAACCAGTGTCCGCAATACTATGGAATAAAAAAGATAACAGGAAACACCTACAATGGCCGAAAAACATAGCCACATGCCAGAAAGTAAATAGGAACTGCACAAGAAAAACTTAATAGAATTTAACCATAAATATAAAAGATAGGGCACAACTTGATCGAATTTAACCTTAAATATAAAAGATAGGGCACTTTTTCTCTATTTTATATTATACCGGTGTCTGCAATATGAAAACTTGATAGAATTTAACCATAAATATAAAAGAAGGGCACCTTTTCTCTATTTTATATCATACCGGTGTCCGCAATACTACATGTACTATAACTTGATAGAATTTAACCATAAATATAAAAGATAGGGCACGTTTTCTCTATTTTATATTATACCAGTGTCTGCAATACTATAACTTGATAGAATTTAACTATAAATATAAAAGATAGGGCACTTTTTCTCTATTTTATATTATACCTGTGTCCGAAATAATAAAACTTGATAGAATTTAACCATAAATATAAAAGGTAGGGCACTTTTTCTCTATAATATATTATACCGATAACTTGATAGAATTTAACCATAAATATAAAAGATAGGGCACCTTTTCTTACAGTTTTCTCAATGCTAAAACTTGATAGAATTTAACCATAAATATTAAAGATAGGGCACCTTTCCTCTATTTTATATTATACCAGTGTCCGTAATACTATAACTTGATAGAATTTAACCATAAATATAAAAGATAGGGCAATTTTTCTCTATTTCACATTATGGTTCTATTTTATATTATACCGGTGTCTGCAATACTAAAACGTCATATAATTAAACCATTAATATAAAGGAAGGGGCAGTTTTTCTATATTTTATATTATACCGGTGTCTGCAATACTTAAACTTCCTATGATTTAAGGTAGTTCGATCCTAATAAAAAATTCAGACAGAATTTTTTTCTTTTAAGATATTTTGTAGGCCTTAACCTATATGTTCCAAAAATAAAATAAAAATGGTATGTCACCGATCATCTTTTCCTGTTATCTTGCTTTGAAAATCAGGAATATTTACAAAGAATATATAGGGAACTGTGAGAACATGCTTATTGTTAACCTTTCATATAAACTAAATATCAGACAGATTTTTTTTATATTTTGATATTTCAGAGATATATACCTAAGCTATCTGTTACGCTGAAAAAATTTACCTGTCACCGTTCGATTAAGAAAGTTATTTAATATAGTTTACGAAATAGACAATATCTACGGGAAAAGGGAGCTAATTTGCGGGAAAGTGTATGTCAATCTATTATGACGTCACAATGAATAGACCGATACAGGATTATTCCGGCTTGAGATTCAAGTCAATTCCGCATCCGATTCGTGTTACACAAATGCGCCAATCGAATGCGCCGTGTATTAGTGTCGATCTACCTTAACCATAGATATAATAAGTTAATCTGATTAGACTTTTATTGTTCTACTATATTGAACAGGTTGTAATAGCATTGAATGAAGTTGATTAAATAAAAGTTTGCGTTCCTAAACAATAAATGTTTTTGTGACAAAAAATCGCCAGACGTGATACTTAATCTGATAATGGATCAAATGAATTTGGCGGCTACAATCCTTGTATACAAGGATTGTCCACAATCCTTATACAAAAGAATTGTACTTTTTTCCAAAATTTTTGGAAAATAGTATTATTTATTAACTTGACTAAATATGCAAAAGTTTCCATTATTTTTATATAAAATATACATTTTGAGGTTTTTATCTGTGGTTTTTGTCATGTTTTGCATGATATGGCTTCATTTGAAGATTTGTCTAATTATGACAGCGTGTGTGGTCAAGACAGACAATGTTGTTGTAAAGGATTATGGATTACAATCTTTATTTACATATTTAAATAAACAAGCTCACTAGTAGAGCATGCACAAAATTCAGCTGCAATAAGAAACAAGGACTAATTTATTTAATTTTATTTTATTTTATATTTATAATACATATTAAATTACAGCACTACTGATACACAAGAATGAATGATAAATATGATAAAATGTAAAGTAACATTTCCATAAAACACATACACATACATAATCAAGCTCAATAGAACAGATGCTGAAATATTAAAAATTAGATGCAAAACATTCAGCAGTACCAAAGTATTTAAGAGAACGCAAACTGTTACCAGATTCGTGTAACTGTCTGCACTGTTACGCACCAGTGCAACTTCGTACCAGATCTACAAAAGACACATCAGACGGCTTTGGTTTCACTTGCATCAACGGGCACTGTACTAAAAGACACACTAATAGATCCATAAGGACAGGGCTGTATTTTTTGTACTTATGGTGCCAAGACACAATGGTGAAGAAGACTGCTGAGACTACAGACATCTCAGAGAAAAGTACTATCCAAATTTACCAGTATATAAGAGACATCTGTACAACCAAACTTATACACACTCCATTTAACCTTGGCGGCTCGGGTATTATAGTTCAGGAGAAGCCTTCAACAACCTGTGCTAACATATTGCCGAATAGTACCTGGTCTAAATGAAGTAACAGTGAAGATATATATCATTACAACAGCCCTTTTCAGGGCTACCAAAATGTTTAAAAAAGAATCAAGTTGTTGCAAACTTTTATTGCAAAAAACTGCTATCCCCTCTAGTCCATCTGGAGTCATCATACCATCCCTTTTCACATAAATAATCAATATATCATTTTAATAATTTATTCAATATCCCTACTTGATATAGAACTACATTGGTAATCCTTTCATTATTTCCCAAGTTTGTTTGATATTGCTGTGTAAACACAACCCAAGCCCAGGCTTAATTAATTTTTTGTTGTCGATGTCTCAAATTTGACTTCAAAAATTGTAAAAATGACAAAAAAGGCAAAAATAATACTAATTTAATTTATTTTATTCATTTTATTATAAATAATTTCTTCTAAACATACATTACATGATTTTGAGTTGGCGACTACAATCCTTGTAAACAAGGATTGTACAATCCTTTTGTATAAGGATTGTGGACAATCCTTGTATACAAGGATTGTAGCCGCCAAATTCATTTGATCCCTGATAATATTTTTATTGTCTTCTTGTTAAATCGGCGGTTGTAAAAAAGGTATATTTCGAGTTGAAAAAAAAAATAATAAATAACGGTGTTTTGCAAAAAAAAAACTGGTAAACCTATCTATAAAATGCGGAATTTAAATGAAACGAGTAAACGCACGGTACACGATACACGCAATGAACGTTACACGTTACACGATACACGATACACAATGAGCGCACACGATTTACACGATGAACGCAAACGATCTACACGATGAACGCACACGATTCACACGATGAGCGCTATTTTGGGAATGTTGAACGTTTCCATCGCTGTAATTTTACTCTAATGATGATGTTGTCGATATGAAATAATTGGGCGGGGTAGAAAAAAGGATTTCTTTTTAAGACTGTTATTATATTTTTTGTTTGCACTACATTGTCATGCCTTGAAGACCTGATACTTATTGAGTGTATTGATCTTTAAAGAGTCATTGGCGCTCTTCACTCCAGTCCAAGTTTTGAAGATATTCGGACTGAAAAACATGTCAGTACACTTTTGCTCATTGTCGGATTGTCAAATAGTGATATTTCAATATTTCATTCATAAATTACGTCTACTGTGTCTTTCAAATCCCCCTCAAAAAAAAAAAAAAAAAAAAAAAAAAAAAAAACATTACTTCAGCTTTGCTATCCACAACACCTTACTGTCTAATAATTAAGTAATGTGAAGACAAGATTATCTGATATAGAAATTCGATATTACTGAATGCAATTACTGTGTTTTGTATCTATTTAGTTGGAGACTCTTGTAAGACCTTGTCCATTCTAAGTTCCTTGTTGGAATATGATTTTAAATGTACAGGATATTATAAATCACTATCTCTGGGCTATATAAACTTAATCATTGGTGACTATAATGTATTGCAAAAGTGACCAAAATGAAAATAAAAATCTAAATTTCGATCATCATTTTAGGCAATAAAGGATAATAAAGTGTCAAAAACTCCTTCACCCATGTTCGGTTTTGGTTATAGTGGCCAAATCTTATGTACTTTGTACGAGAAGTAAATAATTTCTACGAATTAAACTCGAAACAGGTACACTTATATCTCCATGTCAACAATCTTGAAAAGGAAAAGGCGACAAAACGTAATTTTTGAAAGATGGGCCAAGGAGTGCTCGCCGATAAACTCAGAACTCCCCGATGGGAAAGTCTTTTTTATGTTGGATATATATTTTCATGCTTAGAACAAATACATGTGGTTTTATTTCATGTTACTACTACGCATACTAAAGAAACTGAAAATATTATTTCAATAGTTTTAAATGAATATTATTTATTTCCGTCTACTTAGAGTCGTTTAAGAACTGATTGTTAATATGTGTTTTAAAGGTTGCATGTCAAGCTTTGGTGAAGAGACTGGAACCTTACCGAACTGCTTACCCTGAAGCCTCTTGGGAACATTGGGTAAGTTTAAACAATACATGTATATGAACTGTTCAGAGTTAAAAATTACAATGATCTTTTGTTAGTGCTTTTGATGGGACATGTTGCCGTGTGCATAGAATTACATACATACAATGGTAAAAATTTTAGAATTTTTCTAAACATGAATACACGTTGGCTAATAGTGATTTGTACATACAAAAATCTTTAAATTCATCATTTAAAACTTTTAAGAACATGTACATGTAGTTGAAGTGGAAGTCGAATTATTTTCCGAGGTGGAAGTGTAAGTGTATTTTTGTTTTATAAAATACGGTAAAGAAGATTATATGATGGTATTTTTTCTGTTTTCTAATTGGCTGAGAAGTAATGAGTATGTATGATGTCAACCTAAAATGGGCTAAAATAGCTCGCAGCTTGTCTTGAATGTTTTGTCATCCTGCAATGGTCTATCAGAAGCTCACAGGTTGTCTGGAATGTTGTCACCCTGCAATAGGCTTAAAATAATAACAAAAATTCCAATTTTCAAGAACCAAACAGATTTAGGCAAGAACAGAAATACTTGATTTTTTCAATTTGATTGTTATTTTGTAAATTGTTAATTAAAGATGAAATTGATTTTATTTATACTATTTATACAGAATGAATTACTAAATCCACAGCTGACTTTGTATTTTATTATTCATTTAAAAAACAGACAAAGAAAAGACATTAAAATTTTGATTTTCTCTTTGATAGTTCTGTCCTATGTATAATAAAATGATAAATTGACTTTGAACAAGTGGCTACAAGGATTTATGAACCCTTGAAGAGCAATATTCACCTCGCTTTCAGCTTGGTGAATATGATATTTTTTTCAGGTTGATAACCTATATCGAAGTCAATAATTGTATAATGTATGATTAGGTAATGAAATTTATCAGTTTGTCATTAAATCAAACATGGTATAAAACTTGCTCTGGTTTGTTATATTTAACTTTACTGGTAATTACTAGCAGTTTGGTGTGATAATTTACAAGCAAACTGCACTAAAAACACAAAAAGATAAGAAACAATCGTAAATAATGACAGGAAATCGGTATAACCGGACTTTGCAAAGGCACAAGTAAAGGCCGGCTTTAGGGTTCAACCGGTTTAAGTGTACCCCAAATCCCATTTCTCTATTCCGTTTCTTTTAGTATAATTAACATACGAATAAAACCCAATACAGCTAGACTACTTTCTCCAAAATATCCCTTTTACCCTATTGTCTGTTTTCTTGTTGTTTTGTTTTTTCTTCTTATCTTATCTTTTTCTCTATTTTGTTTTGACCATTTTTGTTTTTGTTTTGTTTTGTTTTTTACTTGTTTTTATTTTTTTTTTGTATTATTTTTTTTCTTTGCTTTTATTTATTTTTTAAATGAAAATTATCAGGTTTTGAAAAATAAAGAACTACGCTTCTATGATCATACAATTTTAAGTTGTTAATATCAATCAAAACCAATTGCCTCGGTTTCATTTGCAGTCATTTTTGTACCGATAACGGTTTTTTTAATCATTGTTTTAGTATACATATTCATACCTTTCTTTCTCGTTTTTATCCACCAACCAACAAAGATGCACATGGAATAATGTTTTTAGATATGCTCTTCGTTGTTCAGCCTCTTATTCAGTCAGTTAAGCTTCTCTTTACAATTCACCTGCAACCGTTTGACAGATTGCTAATTATAGTTTTTGTCATGGTGTTAAAAGTGTATAATTACCGCCATATTTATTGGACAATTTTACATGAATAATAGGATTTCAACTATTTTATGAAAAAAAAAAACAAACAAACAAACAAACAAGAAAAAAAAACATCTCGTCACTGCGACTACTCAAAAACTGTTTGACCCATTGTTTGAAATCTCATTTTATTATTTCTAATGATGTAACAATTAACATACTATATGGTCATAATTTTCAAACAATATTTGCATAAAAATGCGACTTCAGTTAAAATACCGATATTTCATCTCTTAACATATTGCTTAGATATGTTTTGTACAGATTTGTGCACTTTGTCGCAATGATGATATGTTTTTCTTGATGGCTATGGGAGTATGACGGGGTTCGCACAAAAATGTGTCTTGTCAGCGAAACTTGACTGAAACCACTTTTTACAATCGCAAGGAAACAGTTGGAAATGAGGCAAACTTGCGATTTCTTTAACACACCTCTCCATTTTTTGGCCGATAGACACACAAATATATTTTGTTAGAATTATATATTTAAATTTTAGACAATATACCTTAACCGAGCATGTCTTATTAATGGACACAGACGAACAGCATTTAACATCTTTTTTTTCAGATACAGCTTAATGCAATATTAATAACCAGTAAATAGTTATTCATTAGAACTATTTACCAGCAATTAATATGTTTGTGACAAGTGTGAAAAATATTAAATTTATCAAATAATCAATATTATACAATTACGGCCCTCTGAAGAGGTGAATCTCTAAAATTGTCAACCGTACTAGGGTTATTTCCCTGAGGGCTTTAGCCCGAGGGAAATAACCCGAGTAGGTTGACAATTTTAGAGATTCACCTCTTCAGAGGGCCGTAAATGTTTTATTATACCGAACAAACAATGGATAAAATATTTGAAAAAAAAAATTACTTTTGCATGTATGTAAAATAATGAAATCACTTGATTTTTTCCCTGTTGATATCACATTCTGCTTTGCATGTGATCTCGTCTCGCTTGCATTTAGTTATACATATTTTCTTCGTATTTCTTAGTTTTCATGGAATTAATCGAGTTAAATATGAAACCAAGAAATATAAAATATCATTGTCAGTGTTCCGACATAACACGAAGTCTTGCCCAAAACCGATATCTCTGGGAGAAACTTGAACTAGGCCTAATCTTGGATAAGTTGGATTTACCCTAGTTTGACACATACTATATACTTGGAGCATCACCATCAATTTCGTGGCCTTAAGTGTCGATTTTGACGTCATGATTTCCATTGAAAAACAATGTAATCCACGAAAACTAATATCTCACGATAACCCATGATCATACGGTAAATCACTCTTTCCTTAATTATTTTGTTCCCTTGCTTAAAATAATCTTACCTTATTTGTTTATGAAATCAATTTTTATATCTGTAAGTTTGATTCATTGTTGCTTTTAAACCATTCATTCCTCGTGGGTATTGATTTGTCACTACACTAAACTGTTTAGTAGCTGGGACTATTAGTCCCAGTTTGTAGACTTGGAAGAATCGCCACTGAATTGAACGCACTTACAGTTGACATAATGCATTCTCTAAGCCCATAGTAATGAAAGATTTAACATCTTCACAAAACAATGAACCTAAATAACACATTTCTTCTGTCTTTTCCCACATAATCATGAACCTATCGCTTTTAATGATAGCAATATCTATTTCCTTCTGGAAATGCCTAAACGGACCAAACCTTCATCACTACAAGGCTTCTCGTGTTTCGAAGTTGAACTCCCTGTCATGATTTGTCAAAAGAATATTGCGCAAAGCATGCCAATACCAATTATGTTGCCTTTTTAGTATTGTCGGTGTCCTTATTAGCTAGGAGCTGGTCCAAATACTCATCGGTTGAACTGCCAAACCTGACACTGGCAGCTGCCATTTATTTGTATACAAACGATCATGGCGTAATTAAAATGGGAGACAATTCAGAGTAAACTGCAACCAGAGGCTACCAAAATCCGACCGATAAACGTACTTATATTTAATTATATCAATACAAATCGATATTTTTAGGGTTTTTTTATGACAATACTATAAAATTTCACAAAACATGGTTAACCACCATACATTTAGATTTTCAAGGGTTATTCACCGGGTAATGATTTAGGATATTCCATGGACATGAGTATTTTGTAAAGATTATTCAACCTTTGTGCCAATTTCAAATAAATTATCCAGATTATTTTATGTCACGTGACTTTATTTGAACCAATAGAATCAATCACTTATTATGTAAGGTATAATAATCATAGATTATTTACATAGAAAATACATACTGAGGTATAATTATTTCTTTATACTGCAAACTCTCTTTTTGCTTAAGTAAACTACATTTGCTGTATAAACATAAGTGATATACAGTCAAAGGCCGTATAACACTTTCTCAATGACGTCAACAATGTGTTTCCGTAGAAACTTAAGTTTTAAACCAATTTTACCGAAAAATTCTACCTAAATTTTTTTTTGTTAATGTTGAATTATAAACACATAACCTTACACTGACCTGACATAATCTCTATATTCGGCTCAAAACAGTGAAAATGCACGCCAAAGGATCGCATTTTTCCAGCGTTTTTTAGCCTCATCTCCATATTGCGTTTATGTCAAGTCAATGCGCTGTTATTGTCCATTTATTAAATTTGAGAAATAAAACATGGCCGCCATACTATATTGTCATTATAACATGGGCTTGAGTTGTTTTTGCAAATATTTTATCCCGAGCGTTAGCGAGGGGTAAAATATGCAAAAACAACGAAAGCCCATGTTATAATGACAATATAGTATTTGGCGGGTATGATTTATTTCGATTCTAATGTGGAAATTTCATCCATTTTATATCCGAAGCGAGCAGTGACTAATGGTTCCGTAACATTTTGATTTTGATAAACAAACTCGCTGACAAAAAACTTTCCACAAATACAATAAAAACTTACTCTTGTTTGATTTAATTGCTATATTAACCGTAGAAAATGCCTCAAGTCCTCTTAATCTCCATTCAAACTTTCAAACCAACGCTGCTTACGAACCGGACATTACGATTTTATTTGTGACGTCACAAGTAGGAAAATCAAAGTTTGTCCCGAACATTGCCTTTTCAAGTAGAAAAAAAATTCCATAATGAATTTCGGAAACAAATTTAATTAAAAATTGTAGTGGATGGTAGATTTTGACAGTTAAAATGAAATACAGACTCAAAATATGGAACAGAGACTATGCATCTTTTGCGCATGTGCTAAGAGTGTTATATTGGTATTATAACATGACTATATATACAAAGCTAATACAGGAAGCCATATTAGAATTGTTTATTTTTTTTCATTTTAATGCTTTATTCGAAATTTAAATAATATAATGTGTCATTCAATGCATTGTTTGATTTTAACGATTATATTTCTACATTTAAATGCAATATTTCTTTTTCATTCGATTGGATTATTTTGTCAATAGAATGCAATATGTTTTATGTCAGTTGGTATAATTTTCCACTAAACTAAAATATTTTTCTTTCTTTTAAATGCAGTTATTGCATCATGAAAAGTTGGTTGACGTCACAGGGTCAAGCTTGCAATGACGTCTGAAATTGTACTATTTCAGTTATTTTACCATTATTTCTATCCTGTGTTCACAACAGACCCATTTTAATCAAGTGTATGCGAGCATGTTTAATTTCTTAGTGAAATAATTAAGTGATAATTAATTGTGAAATATTTTTCCATAATTCCCTTCTAGAAAGTGACATGAGAATAACGTTGTTGTTTATTAAACGTCGCTGCGGATTAAAATCGAGAAGAAAATTCAATGAATCTAAAGTTAGACCAATGAATACCCAAGAGAACTATATGATAAAAGCATTTTTTAATCCTAGATTCTGATTATCAAAAATATTTATTCATGATCGATATATGCTGTAATTCAATGGTTAATTACTGCGTTATTCATTTATTCGTTAAATATTTTGCAATAATCACAATTTCGGATGAGTTATAGTACAGCGATGCAAACGTTCAACATTCCCTACCACACGCACACGATTCACACGATGAACGCACACGGTTCACACGTTGAGCGCACACGATTCGCACGATGAATGATACAAAAATTTCTCTATCGTGTACCGTGTATCGTGTACCGTGTACCGTGTAACGTGCACCGTGTCGGTTAAAAAATCTTATATATTTTCATGAAAAGAACTCGAAATGAAAAATATCAGCGTGCAATAAAAGTCGAGATATTCTAAACAGCATAAATAAAATGGTAATTTACAATGTGATACATAAAGATAAAACCAATGTTAATTTTGGCAAAAGAAAATAATAGTAATCGGTTTTCCATATGTGTTACAAACTTTCTCCCGGGAACTGTCTCCACTTTTGCCGTAACAATATCAGAGTAGGGTCGACAAAAGCTTAAAATGTTGTAATTTTGTCAGAAAAATAAATAAATTAAATAAACAATATTTAATCAAAAAATAATTTACGTCAAATAAAAAGGTCCTGATATATACCTAAGAAAAGATACATTACTTTTAAATTAGATATTAGTCCCAGGTTTACACATACTAAAATTTTCTTTTAATTTCAACAAAAAATATATAAGAAAGGGCACATTTTCTCTTTTTTTTATACCAGTGTCCATATTACTAAAACTTGCTATAATTCATCCAAAAATATAAAAGATATAGCACTTTTCTCTATTTTATATTATACCGGTGTCCGCAATACTATAACTTAATAGAATTTAACCATAAATATAAAAGATAGGGCACCTTCTCCCAATTTTATATTATACCGGTGTCCGCAATACTAAATCTTGATAGAATTTAACCATGAATATAAAAGATAGGGCACCTTTTCTCTATTTTATATTATACCGGTGTCCGCAATACTATAACTTGATAGAATTTAACCATAAATGTAAAAGATAGGGCACTTTTTTCTATTTCATATTATACTAGTGTCCACAATACTAAAACTTTATACCAGTGTCCGCAATACTAAAACTTGATAGAATTTAACCATAGATATAAAAGATAGGGCACTTTTTTCTATATTTTATATTATACCGGTGTCCACAATGCTAAAACTTATAGAATTTAACCATAAATATAGGGTACTTTTTCTCTATTTTATATTATACCGGTGTCCGCAATACTATAACTTGATATAATTTAACCATAAATATAAAAGATAGGGCACTTTTTCTCTATTTTATATTATGGTTCTGTTTTATATTATACCTAAAACGTCATATAATTTAACCATAAATAGAAAGGAAGGGGCAGTTTTTTTTCTATTTTATATTATACCGGTGTCTTCAATACTAAAACTTCCTATGATTTAACCATAGATATAATAAGTAAATCTGATTAGACTTTTATTGTTCTACTATATGGAACAGCTTGATATAGCCCGGGGATATAGCATTGAATGAAGTTGATTAAATAAAGGTTTGCGTTCCTAAAAAATAAATGTTATTGTGACAAAAAATCGCCAGACGTGATACTTAATCTGTTAATATTTTTATTTTCTTCTTGTAAAATCGGCGGTTGTAGAAAAGGTATATTTCGAGTTAAAAAAATATGTAAACAACGGTGTTTTGCAAAAAACTGGTAAACCTATCTATAAAATGCGGAATTAAAATGAAACGAGTAAACGCACGCTACACGATACAAGCAATGAACGTTACACGTTACACGATACACGATGCACGATGAGCGCACACGATTTACACGATGAACGCAAACGATCTACACGATAAACGCAAACGATTCACACGATGAGCGCTATTTTGGGAATGTTGAACGTTTCCATCGCTGTATAACTATCTTGGGTGGCCGATTTTTCACTTTTTGAAAAATAAACATTTAGCCAATAGTTTTTGTATATGTTATGACCAGTGCATATCTCTAACGGTCATTCATTGCCGTACTTTATTTTTTAAGTCCCGCTTTAAATAAATAATTTGAATCAAGCTTTATCATTTTTCCAATTTAGAGTATTTGGATCAGCATTCGGGATCCGTTTGCAGGATACAATAGACTTCAACTACCCGTTGTCCTTTAATGATATTGAGAAGATTATATGATATGTAAATTGTTTTGTGTTCGAAAAGTCAAAAAACCTGTCATGCAATTTTAATGAATTTCTGTTGTCAGTAGTGGGATTGAAGAAGTTAAACTTTCGTGCCTCTACATTTTTTTTAATTTCCAGGAGCAGTCACACCTTTTTGTTGCACATGCACCCCTACCTAACCATCAACAATTTTAATTTAACTTATACGTCTGAAACATAACAGTTACAAATATTGTTCCGAATTTGATCTTATGGTCTCAAACAATTTCCCTTAAGGAAATTAAAGCATTTTTTTAGTTTTTGGGTGCATTACTGGCTTGCTGAATAGTGTGAGGTTCCTCATTGTGTTGAATACCATATTATGACTTCTATATTAATTGTTTTGGGGTCGTTTGAACCCGAAGATGGGATTTGTCTCTTTGAAATTTAACCCCATTTTAATTCTTACTCATATTGCAAAAATATTGCATCTGAATTTAATATAAAACAAATTATATTAAAACATATTACATTTATAAGAAATGAAGAGACATTCAAAAATAGAGTTTGGCTGCAATGACCTACTTTTTATGATTGTCCTAATCTCAATTAAGGTGAATGAAAGGACAACCGCATTTTGCGGCTGATGAACCACTTACCATGTAGAAATAGCTATGCCGCTAAATCAATGGAATCATTTATTAAAAATACCAAAGTATCTTTAAATTCTGTTTTTGCATAGAGACTTTTCAACAAATGAATGCTCAGTGTAGATCAAATCAAAACATTTGGAAGAACCAAATAGTTTTATGATTTCTTTTTTTAAATTCTTAATGGACATATAAAATCATATGATTACATATATCGTGTAGGGAAAGTTGAAATCAAAATCACGTATAAAGAGATTCGTAAATGTGTAAAGTACTTTGAATCTTATTATAATCATGAATCTACTGTGCCAATATTTGTTTACTATCATATTTAAGCAATTGAATTGTCCTTGAAGTACACTTGGAATTTTTTTATCTTACTTGCTTATTTGTAGCCATTTTGAATCGTTTCATTCATATGTAACTGACACTTGTGACCTTACACCGTACACGACACACGGATTTAGTTCTTACTGGTTCATTTATCATGCAAATCGTGTTAACCCAACGTTTGAATCGTTTGTCCTCATCGTGTGAATTATGTGCGTGTGGAAGTGAACGTTGAACGTTTCCTTCGCTGTATGCACCACCTCTGGTATGCAATCTGTTACAATGAAATCATTTTCATAAAATAGTCTATATTATAAACATTGGTCGATTCGAGTGTTACCGATAATAGATTTATTATATTAATGTTTTTAACATGAGCCAGATCACGTTTTATCGAACTCAATTAATTCATACATATTTGAAAACTGTTTTGATTTTTTCAAAGCTTTTTTTATCTTTTAATCAAAATAATGCATGTATTCTATTAACATATATTATTCATCGTACTTTTATTTTGAGTTAGAATGTACCATCCCTGAAAAACAATGACAGAATACCAAAGTTACAGTTAATCTAGATTCCAATGATGATAATGTCGGACATGAGGACTATCGAAGCCCCCCCCCCCCCCCCGAATAACTGTTTTAACATTATAAATAAGCGTCGGATATATGGGCAACATACCTTATAGGGTTGTAAGTTTTGTTGTGGAGCTAACAGTTATTTTATTTAAGCTTAAACCAAAAACAAAAAATGAAAAGGGTAATTTCTTTCAATGCGTACTTTTAAAATGACAGCATATTTTACAGCATATGATAACATTTATGATAATATGATAAACATATTTCACGTTGAAATTTGATGATCTTGTACATAGATGCAATGACAAGAGAAATTACTGGTTAGTTTTCTTCAAGTTCAAAAAATAATTTTCTTAGTTAGTTATCTTGAAGACAAACAATGTATTATTTATGTGCAAGAAATATTTAAACATACCATGTAATTTTTATAATATAAATTAACAAGTTGAACATAGATAATTGTGTTTTTTATTGAATTTTCTTCCTGGTTCTTCAATATATAATTCACGGGTATACTTAGACCAATGCTGTTCAAAATGTACATCAACAGTCTTCAAATACTATGTATGAAAATAAATATTGAAGCTTTTTTTAAGAATTTTAAGTATTAATACTGAGTTCTTCATATCAATTTCTTTTTTCATGGTGTCTCTGCCGAAGTTGAAGTATTGAAATTGATTTAATTAGTGTTTCAATAGATTTTTGTGAAATATAAAGTATGTCTGATTAAGTATTTACTTGATTAATGAAAGTAGTGTGGCCATAGAAGATAAAACGAAAATGAAATAAAACTAAACACATAAAACGAAAATGAAATAAAACTGAACACCATGGACACCCCTTAAAAATAAATGTGTGAACCCTTCCCATTTAACCTTACAATTTCCAAGACGGGCATATAGAAGTATGGTAAAGTACTCAAAGGATACATGGTAATAGTCTCTGTTACTAAAGCTTTTAGCTACATGTACTCCTTTAGCATCAACAACTGTTCTCGAGCACTGTCTTTGCTGCCCCCATGTCAACATCACGTCTGCTTCTGGGTCTCTGTGACAGGTGAATCCTGGCCTCCATCTCTTCTTTTTTACTTGCAATTGTAGGGCCAGGAGAGAGACTTCAGTGTGGTGTTTGTTGTTTGTTATCGTATGGTGTGACACAGTCATGCCCATTTCCTTACAAAGTCAATTCTTCAATTTTATGATGGTCACGGCAACTTGAACTTGGTTTTGTAAGGTTAAATGTGTTTTCATTTAAAATTGACAGCACACTGTGCTAACAGGGAACCTGAAAACTATAAGTTTACACAAAGTACAGTACATACAAAAATAGTTATGCATACACTCTTGGGAGCAGAAGAGGTATAATGGGGTCCAAGGTAGATGTTTGAGTTGTAAATTTACAAATCTGACATAAAAGACTGCGAAGTAAAGTGACCTGTGTCGCCTTAATGTGATGATGTAAAAGTAGATCGACAAAAAAAAATTGGCACATTCCATTTGCACATATTGGGATAAACAAATTTGATATGGAACTGTCTCAATAATTTCAATGCCAAACATCATTTTGTCTGCCTTTTCTCATTGTGCCGTTAAAGTTTAATCAATTAAAAAAACTATAAACATTTTGTAAGACATAGTAAATGACTCTATAAAATACATGATTTGGCCTGTTTTTGAAAGCCTGATAACCTTGATAATAAGTATTTGTATTATAAGAGAGATCTGTTTTTGAGATTTTTTTATTAGACAAAGCCATTGTCCCGCATTTTTAATGTCAGACCCAGGTATATGTATAAGATGGCATTATCTGTAGTCTTGCAACATACTTAGACAGCAATATGTTTTACTACGGAGAGAGATTTGACTTTGGTCATGTTGGGGAAACGGCAATTTTCAATATGAATTAAAAGGATGAATATTTATAGTTATTCATTCGAAAAAGAAATAATTGCAACTGTTAATTCAAAATAGTACCGTTGAAGGTAGAATAAAAAAAGATCGTATCAGACCCGGGTCTGCTTTTATAAACAAGAGAGTTTTATCGTTACACATAAAAGAAAATTAAATTCTGAATAATGGAAATGACTGTCATCACGATCAGCCCAAGTGAAAAATCAGTGACTGGTGTTGATAATTTTTTTCTCGTTCTTATATAAGTTCGATAAATGATTTATACTTATCTAAACATCATTTCTGCAGGTTTACATTGTTCCAAAACATCCATTTTCAGCAAAACATTTGGCACACTGCGACTGCCTACTGGTCGTCTTCTCGGAAATCACTTCCTTGTTGTTGTGATGAATCCCTCCAACAAAGGAGCACAACCGTAATAAAGTTTTCACTTATTTTACTTTATTATTTATTGTTTTCAGATGAGCTTTGTTTTATTTTATTGATAATAAGCTTGCGCAGCTGAAGTATTGTGACTGATTTGATGTAATATTTACTGCTCTGGAGAAACAAGAGGCCCAAAGGGGTTGGAAAGGAAAACAAAAAAATGGAATAGGTCAGATTTTGATGCATATCTTTTCTGTAGGTATCTAGCAGCATGTTCAAACAAATAATTCAAACAATCAAATTCGTTTGGGGCCATTTTAAATAAGTTATGAATATTGTTATTTTTCTGTAGGTATTTTGGCGTTTAAATAGATAAATCAATGCCAATTTGGATTTTTTTTAAGAAGCCCAAAGGAAGATGGGACTGTAAAAAACAAATTAAAAAGAACTAACTTTACCGGGATTTCAGGTAGATTTTCTATTTAGTAGCTAAGAAAGGAAATGCGGTAGCTTACATTAAAAATTAAGTACTTAATACATGTACTAAAAGATTTAGGTCAAAAATCGATTTTTACAAGTAGATAAAAACACAAGGCAAAAATAAAACACTACTATGAAAAGTATTTAACTTTATTAAAATTCATAACGTAAGATATTTTCAATATGGATCTAATGCCAAGAAATATGTCTGTTTAAGGTTTCCTTATTCCCTATTCTCTCTACCTACCTACCTACCCAAACATATTTTACTGGTAATTTTTGGCAAAATGTTTGTAAATATCATGTTTTTTTTTTGGTTAAGCATTTTCAAAGTAAATATCTTCCCTATTAGAGTCTATATTAAAATGACAAATTGATTTTAAAAAATAACATGACTTTGTCTACAATGGAATAAAAAAGATAACAGGAAACACCTACAATGGCCGAAAAAAATAGCCACATGCCAGAAAGTAAATAGGAATTGCACAAGAAAAACCCATAATAAAAATACAACAGACAAACATAAACAACGATAGGAACTCGGGACAGCCGGACTTGGTACCGGCACTAGCAAAGCCAGCGGTAGGGTTAAACCGGTTTATTGGTACCCAAACCTCCCCTTTCCCTGTCCCATTTCCCTATAGTAGAATAAACATACGAATAAAACCCATACAGGTAGACTACTAACTCCATGACCGCAATCTAGAAAGAAAAAATGGGGGAACAAAACGTAATTTTGAAAGATGGGTCAGAGAGTGCTCGCCGCTAAACTGCCGGCTAGCTCAATGAGCCTAGTCTGCTGGTAAAACACTGTCGCACTACGGAAGGAAAATCAAATTCAAAATTCCCAATGGGTTTGGTAAAGAATCATCATGTATTTCAGCAGACATCGGCAGTATCAGTGAGAGGCAAGTATGTGTGTAAAATCCTCAGGTCATTGGATCCCAAAGCTAATTTAACGGACACGTGTAGAATATCCTGTCGATATCCCCTATTGCATAAAGAATGTAAGTTACGTCCCAGTTTTTCTGGATTTTTAATCAGTTACTGACATTTTTTAACAACATGGTTGTTAAAAACAACATGGTTGTTAACAAAGGCTACCTACCTACTTAATTTGTTCAAGCCATTTAAATTCAAACACGCATATATTTTGGCCTAAGGACGTGCATAATGTATGTATATATGGATGGAAAATAAAAAACATGATGAATAAATATCAGGCAGTGATAAAGAATAACAAAATAAACTGGTTCTACATATTTACTCAGAGTGTATTGCGTGCAAACAACATTTATTTTGAGAGGTCAGTGTGGTACAACAGTGTAAAAGGTTGAATATATTATATGTAATGCCATGTTGGAAATGTACAATCAGGGCACCATGAATATCAAAGCATTTACTATCATTCTATAAAAAAATTATCTCCATGCAGTTATTAGCAACTGAAAAAAATATATATGTTAAGGCCATTTCAGCCTTGTAGGCGATATGGCTATAACTGTATATCTCTGACTGTACTATACATGCTATATGCGCTTATGTAAGCAAAATTGTTTCCTATGAAGTATGATCCAAATGGAACAAATGTTATTGATATATATATAAATATATCTATGATATTAATTCCGTCTGAAGTTTATTTCACCAGATGAACAGTAAATACTTTCCATCTGGAGATTATTTCACTGAGCAAGCTATGACATTTATTCCTTTGGAACTTATTTCACGATGGATAATATAAACCGTTACACCTACAGTCACTTCCAAAAACTGGAACTGCTTTTTCGGACAACTCCTCCCACAATATTGATGCAATATTATTTTACTTCGCACAGTGATTAGCTATGGATTGAAGATGTGCATTTTATCATGTTTTAGATTTTGTCCAAAAATTGTGATTTTAATGGGTAGTTGTACTTGGCCAATTTATCAAAATGTGTGTTCTGGAACTGCTATTCCGGACAACTTCTCCAACAACATTAATGCTACATTTATTTTACTTTGCAGCACAGTGATTAGTCATGGATTGTAGATGTGGATATTGTCACGATTAAGATTTTGGCCAAACATTACGATTTTGAGGGGTCGTTCATCTTGGCCGTTTTATCAAAATGTGTGTTCTGGAACTGCTATTCCGGACAACTCCTCCCACAATATCATAGCTACACTTATTTTACTTTGCAAAGTGATTAGGTATGGATTGAAGATATGCCTATGCTCTGGTTTCGATTATGCTCAAAAATTGTGATTTTTAAGGGGTAGTTGAACTTGACCATTTTATTGATATGTGTATTCTCGGACTGTTATAACAATATTACAGCCATTTTCGATGTTTAGAAATTAGATTTCCTTGTTTTATATTCAACTGCTTGGGCATCATATGTGTCTTACAGACACAAATAGAGCAGCTAAATTATATCCAAAACTTGAGTGTTAACACATAGGGAAAAACATCAATGATGGGAGCGGGGGCATTATGCCAAGTATACCATCATTTCAACTTACAAACTTCTAAATAGACAATTACTCTGGAAGATAATCTGTGTTAATTTACATGAGCAGTTTTAGGAGCTAGACCGATTGCAAAGACAAATTTTCACACAACCTGTTAAATTTTGTTTCAGTCTTGGTGCCAAAATGGTCTTTCATTTGATGAAAAAAATTTAATCCCACCAAAAAATAGAGAAAAACATTACAAAACAAAACAAAACAATAACCCACAAACAACTCACAAAGCTACAAATTGAGAAAAAAAATCAAACGAGCAACTAAAACATTCCAAAGAGCTCTGTTACAAAACTACATTCCAATACGAAGGAAGAACTGAAGACAACTTTAACCACAGATCTAAAAAAATAAAAAAAATTCACTTCAAGAATACCCAAAAAATGTTGAACACTACTTCAATGAGCTCATATTCGAAATCATTGAAACTAATTGAAACTTATTCAAAGTGGCAAAGTAGAGAGTAGAAAAACGAATATATTTTTTAAGAAAGAATATGGAGTAAATGAATATGTATATGCATGATTTTTTATTGACGAACGTTTGACCCCGAAAATCTCCTAATTGGTTGATTGTAAATAAAAATAATTACATTTCTGGCTTATATATTTGTATTTTTTTATAGGCGACTGACTAATCATAAAATCTTTTGACAGTTAATATGCGTCATTAGGGTCACAGAAACCAGAAATATCACTGAATTTTCGATATATGTTTTTACTTCTATAGTGTTGTTGTAGTTACATAATATGTAACAAATTACCGAAGGGACTGTGAATTTATTTTTTGTATATGTGCATTTCGACAACTTATGTCTCATCAGTGCAAATCAAACCAAAACATTTGGAAGTCTATTAACCGAAAAGCGTGCAAAAGCTGATAGAGAACAATTAACCAAAAGAATCTAAATAGAAAAGCCAAAATTCAGCTAAGGGCAGAGCTATGCATGAATGAGATACTCCTTAGTTTTAAACAAAATGTTAATATTTAGATATTGCAAATTTCAATCAAGTCGGTTTTCAGGTCAGCACCGAAGTATTACCTGTTCCTGGAGTTGCTCTATTCCCTGGTTTCCATTGTTGCTTAATACAACACTAAGCGACCATATTATTTTTGTTTGTTATTTTTTGAATCTTAACATATGCAATAAATATTTGCTGTCATTAATTAATTGTCTCCCTGACCTTTCCATGATATGAAATATCTAATCGCATTCCATGTTAAGAGTTTATCAATGTTTCCTTTGGTAACTACATTATAAATAAATGAAACCAGTTCCAAAAACATTTCTTAAATTTACAGATAAATGCTGCGTACACTGACAAAATTAGCTTGTCTGCAACAGGATTTTACAGGTAAGGAAGAAAAGTTATGTTTTAAAACGTCATTATTCTATTTTACAAAGTAAGAGAAGACTTAATTGGATGAAAGCAATCATGTGACTTTAAAATAACTCAGATGTTTTAGCAAACAACCTCGATTTGACATCACTTCAGGAACAACCATATTGTTTCCCGCTGAACAACCCGGATATGACAGCACAGAGATAAACAACCGTGAAGATTCTTAAACAAAGCACAAGCAGATTATATGTCTTCTTTGTGAGATTAAAACCATAGTACGACCTCTTGATTTGGAATTAATGAAACTGTTTAAAATATAATAAAACATTTATGGCATCCTATTGACGTGAAACATCCAGATTTGTCAACCCTCGGAGGGGTGGTTTCCCTGGGGCAGAGCCCTCGGGAAACAACTTCCTCCTCGGGTCGACAACTCTGGATGTTTCCCTTAACAGCGGGCCATAATTGTATATTATTCTGGTTAATCGGACTAAATCCTTACATTTTAACGTAGATTGATTTCGAAGACTTTAGAATGTACCTATTTGTATTTCTTTACTTTTCCTATCGGTCAAAGGATAGACACATCGTTTGAGACCCAAGAGACAAAAAAAAAACAAATTAAGGGGGTTCGCTACTGCATTTGAAAATAAATAGGATTTCAAATAAACATGATTTTTTTTAGAAAATTAAAAAAGTAGTCATTAAAGTGAAAAAAAATGATAGGTTGATGATATAGTTTTTGAGATTTAAGTGATTGAAAATTTGGCGGGAAACTGAACTCCTCTGATTTTCCATAGGATTAACATTAACAATGTTTAACTATGAATGACTGTGACAGAATAAATAGAACTCAATGAAATTTTTACAGAATGCCCACAAATATGTATAAAATTAAATTATGGAAAAAAATTAGCGGGTCAATAGGCAAAAAAATTATGATGCTTTTATATGGATAAAACCCGAGGATTCCGAAAATCTGACAGAAATACCAAAACATGAGGAGCAAACCTCCTTAATAAAATGGGTTATGGTTACAGGACAAAAAACTAAGCAAAAGAAGTGTGAATCCATGGGAAATCTGAAAGTATCTCGAGGTACTCTTGAATGGTAAGTTTGATTTGCTCCAATCTTCGTACCCGTCATACTGCCAATGAAATGCCCGGGCCTTTTATAATCGGCGTTTGTCAGTTTGGGCTCTTATCAAATGTATTCTACTTTGAGAAATAGAAACATAGTATTGATCTGTGAATTAATCGTAACGGCAATATGATTTGACAACCGACTGTAAGCCGGAATATGTTAGCTCAGTTTTAAATATATTTCATTCTATGCGGTCTTGGATTCGAAGTTGTTATTGGAGCTACTAAATTGCAGAGAAATTGAGCCAGTTTTTAACGCCTGGATGCAAAAAAGAAACTGCCGCAAAAAAAAAAAAAAAATGCATTGCTTAGCGATATTCGCAACCTGAATAACCCAAGCACAATATTTGACGACAGAGATTATGTCGGTTATTAATTTTTCGTAACAAATGATTGCTTAACAGATTTAATGACTAACCCGAAAAATAACATGGCCATTTATTCATCGTCATCATGAATTTTCATTGTATTTAGATTCTGTATTCTAGTAATCGAAATATAAAATTATGGTAATTGTCTTCAGATACGATTATTCAAACAAAAATTAATGTTGAATCCTACATAGTTTCACTGTACGGCAAATATTGCTTCGAATAACCAGTAGGTCAAAATTAGCAGTCAGTTTTTAAAGATCTATACAGGTATTTTGCGAAAAAATACTCATTTCATTATATGTATTAGAAAACAAAAACAAAACAAAACAAACTAAAACAGAAGAAAATGAATTGTTTGCATCTGTTATTGCAGAGCTTCTGAAATAACAGGATACGATTTCGAGGCAGGCACTGGAAACCCATTTAGTTACTTTTCCTATGGTGCATGTTGTTCTGAAGTGGAAATAGACTGCCTTACTGGTGATCACAAGGTAGATAAATATATTATTTTAGTTTTGTTATGGTCTTTTATTTTTAACGGTAAATATTCTAAAATAAATACATGAATGATAAAGAAACCAGGAATTAGGTCGTGATAATTTACCTTTTAATTGCATTGCTACAATTTTAGTTAATTCTCCATAAAAAGGAAAATTGCAAAAAATAATAATCGATTTTTAAGTCAACTCCCCTTTTATCTATATATGATTTGTAATTTCTTTGATGTCTGCTTAGGTTACAAAATGAGAAAAAGATTATGCTGATGCAAGTACATGACGACCGGTTAATTTCTAACGCTTCGACAAACAGAGACTCATGGTCAACACATTTGTTCACACAGAACATGACCAAAACTGTCATGTTTTACTGAAAACCCAATTCAGGTTTCAGATTAAAGGTTTTGTACGGTGAACAAAGCAGTTAAAAAATATATAATTTCATGAGAAATTGTCAAAGAAAAAGCTTGTTATTTATAATTGAAAAATCGTTTGAAATATTATAACATTTTACTTGCCCGAGGGCATTCACTAGCCCAGTAGTCAGTACTTCGGTGCTGATCCGAAAGCCGATTTTATTTGAAACCTTACGATATCTAAATATTTGTAAATTTTGTTGAAAACTAAGGAGTATCTCCCTCATGCAAAGCTCTGCCCTTAGTTGATTTTGGCTTTACATTTAGATCATATTTGTTATTTGTTCTCTATCAGTTTTTTTACACATCTTTGAGCTTATGGTCTTCCAAACGTTTAGAATTTGTCTGCACTGAAGAGACATACGTTGTCGAAATGCGCATATGCAGAAATTAAATTCACAGTAACTTCGGTATTTATTTATTTGTGATATTAGGAGGTACGATAAGTAGGTTAGGTAAAAAATAATTATGAGATATCCAAATAATTTCTGTACATAAGATAGACATGAAAAATATAGATCAATACTCTACTAATGCGTAAGAGGTTTTAAAAATATTATTTTGTTTCAGTAACGAATGTTGAACTGTCAAGAAAACTATGCATTACATTGTAAATACTACACAACTAAACTTACCAATTCAAAAATATTCAATCTACTGGTTTTACATGAATTTTACCCTGTATGAAAATCAAACTGCAGACATTAATTTTCATAAAACAAAATGTTTCCAATGTCTTTCTGTTTCCGATGTTGCCATTGTCCATGGAATATTCATTCCTTTGACTGACGTTTCAGTCCCAACTTATTGTATGCTTAATTTGTGACGAATGAATGATGTTTTTTTTCTGAATTTGAAAACTTTTAAGAAATTGCTTAACAATAGTTTCCCACAGTTTCCTTACGCATTTCCTAATGAAATGTGTTCAGACAATTGCAATATTCTACTTTTTATTTTAAGCATTACAGTCACAGAGTTTAAATTACGCTTTGTACTAGTATTGAAAAATATGCTAAGATTGTTTTTTATATGGACGTTAGTTAAAGTAATTTAGAAAAACAAAATCTCAAGTCTACGACATAAAAGTTGAAAGAGAAAAAAATCTTTTTATTAAAAGAAATCAATCATAAACCATTGAAAGGAAAAAAAAATATTGGTAGGTAGATGTACCCAAATTTTGAGATAAAACAGGCTAGCATTTTGACTGGAAATCTTAGTTCTCTAGACTTTTAATATACTTTATATTTAGTGGATTACGAAAATCAGTGACAACTTGAAAAACACGAGGAGTGTATCCACTTCAGCATTATTGTATGTTAGTTTTTGAAAGGTTGTGCAATACTCAAAACAAAATATTATTTTATTTGCAAGGTTTTTCGCACAGATATTGTTATGGATGTTGGACGCAGCCTTAACCCATCAATAGATATTGGGCAAATTGAAGGAGCGTTCGTTCAGGTAAACCAAATTGGTAGTTATAATAGAGAATGTGTATACTTATGTAGAAACTACATTCACAGTTACTTCGGTATTTTGTTATTTGTTACTGCATGTATATATGTAAACCGAATGCCACATTTGTAGAGGCGATTGTACAGTCCCTTCTACATAATATATGATTGGTTCATCTTCAAGGGATTTGAAAGATCAAATTCAGAGACAAAATGCTGATGTTGGGAAATTGTATTTCAATTTCCTTTATATAGAAAGACCACATAAAACGTCGTTGATTTTCACCCTGGCAAATGACTGAATGACTATATTTAAATGTTTTGCCCCTTTTGAGAATATTTGTATTTTGTCCCAAATCCTGTTACCATCAGATACGTAAAATGCCCTATAAAATAGGAAATGTTTAAAAAAACCACCGACAATTCTCAAGTTATATGCAGTCTAGACTACGACTATTAAAAATGTTGTTGTAGAACATCAATTCTACAGTAATAGCAAAACTGCATCACCCGTTTTAAGATCATTGCAGCATGATTTCCCATAAAAATTAGCAGGGAAACTTCTCAGACCACACTGAATGATTTCAGTAATGTGCGCTATCACACTTTCCTTTTCAAGATTGCGGTCTTGGAGTTAGTAGTCTACCCGTTTTGGGTTTTATTTGTATCTTTATTAAACTATAGAAAGACAGGATAGAGAAAGGGGGGGTTTGGGTACCCATCAGACGATTTAACGCTACCGCTAGCTCTTGCAAGTACCGGTACAAAGTCTGACTAACCCGAGTTCCTATTGTTATCTACGTTTTTTTTTCGTTCTATTTTGTTTATCCTTTTTTATTTTTTTTTTTTTTTTTTTTTTTTTTTTTTTTTTTTTTGT
>MJUU01071306.1:100162-130793 GCA_002080025.1 Modiolus philippinarum
AGATTGAGGCATGTAATTGTAATATCCGGCCATTGTAAGTGTTCACTGTTATCTTATCCAATTAACTTTATTCTGAATCAGATTTTTCATTTTCAAATATCTTTTAATGTATATGATAGTAGTAAATAACAAAATACCGAAGTTACTGTTAATTTCTTTTCTGCATATTCGCATTTCGACAACTTATGTCTCATCAGTGCAGATATAACCAAATCATTTGGAAGTCGAATCACCAAAACCGGTGAGTAAATCAGTAAAATGAGATAAAAATCAATGAAAAATTATATTTCTACGTAATAAGGCAGCGGAATACATTTTGTCACAAACGAATCCAAGCGTAGACGACCAATATAAATAAATCATGATATGGAAACAGTTATAATGGAGTAAGCATTAAAACATATCACACTATTATGATACTTCGTCTACCAAACGAAGTCCCAAATGAAAAATCAGGGCTACAAATCACTTCCACACTATATATGCAACCTGTCTGTTGAGTTGTATTCAATTCTGAACATTTCTGTATTTTCCCACAATTTTCCTATTTCCTATTTCCGCAGTCACCATTTGCACAAGTCTTAAGAACCAGAAACAAATTTTCCGCATCTTAAGTTACCTTTCTGTAATTTTTTTATCCAATTCTGATCATTTTCATTTTCCTTCCTTTTTGTCATTTCCATGGAAACATGTGCCAATTTGTAGCCTTGGGGACCAGAAAATAATCCCACATTTTTGTAAATTAAATCCAATACCGAACACTTTCATTTTTCATGGTAACCGATTCCATCTTGAAGTCAAAGTCAAGCTTGGACCACATCAGAACGTTAGACTATGAGAAAATGGTTGGACAAAATTTTAAGGCGGAAAGGGAAGACATGTATAGAATAAAAATGAAAATATGTAACTGTATCAGGATGCTGATACAAAAGTCTCCCAAACGAACTCCAAAATCAGAAATCAGGTCTACAAATTACACCCGAACAACTAAGGCAACCTGCCGATTAGGTTTGTTCAATAGTGAGTAAACCTTTCCCGCCTTTTTTCCTTTTCCAGGGCATTGGTTATTATTTTAAAATCTTAAAGACCTTAAACCAATATCCCAAATTTTATGCTACATTTCTGTAAAGCTTCATACAATTCTGAACGTTTTCATTTTCCAAGTTTTTTTTGCCGTTTCCATGGCATTGGGTGTCATTTTGGAATCTTTGAGACCAGAAACAAGTCCTAAGCAGCGTTGCCGGAAAGTTTTATCTAAGTGAGGACTTTATTTTTTTCAAATCTTTTTTGCCGTTTCCATGGTAACTAGTGCAATTTTGAAAATACCAAGATTGTCTGAACCTTTTTTGGATTAGGTTCCGTCTTCCTTTGAAATCTGTTGAAGATCCCAATATTTGTGTTCGAGAAAATTTTTGGACAATTGTTTAGCGGAAAGACTAGCAGAACAAGAATGGGGAAAATTTGAAACAAATTAAAATAGAAAGTCTCGGTACACTACGTCTGGGAGACTTTACATGAACTTAGTAAAAAACAAAAAGGCAAAATGCACATTTTAACTATATTTAATTATCTGATTTAATAAAATATTGCTAATGAAAGGCGGATCTCCAACATTTTCATAAATCTGCAGCTTTCAGCTGCGCCGATTTCATTTTCTTTTTTTTTCTTTTTTTTTTTTTTTTCTTAATCGTTGAAGTATACACCTACATGTACAAACATTATGAGAATGTATTTTGGTTAAATCTGATAATTAACAGTTTATAAATTTCCCATTTATGAAAATTCTGCGTTTGGTATTTTGTTTTTTATATATATGTGATATGCTGTACGTAACAAATCTGCATTAACGTTTACGGGGTTGAAATACAGTGTTGCCATTAATTGAACTGCATATTGATGACAAATATAAATTTTGACAAAGCTGATCTCTTTGAATACACAAAAAAAACCGAAGGCTTTCCATATCATTTACTTATTTGATTCTCATGCTGCTGATGAAAGGTTATTTCTTGAAATATTGCAAAATTTACTGTTTTTATGCAACTTCGGTTATTTTTGTATTTAACATAAAAAGCAGTAAACATCGTAATGCTGTATACGTGTTTCAAGGAGCAACCTCTCATCACTAGCATTTTAATGTTATTGTTTTATTCGGGTGTGTAATCAAAAGATAAAAAACTTTTTCAAAGATATATCAAACATATATAAGTAAGATTATGCATTTATCTTTTGACTAGTTTTATGGCCTTTTGTTGCTTTTTTTATTTAAACATCTGTTTAAATTTTACACACAATGTTATACACAACTTGATAATAAAAAATGTTAAAAGAAAGATTATTTCTTTGATTCATTGATTAAGATTATTCTTTTATATAAAAAAAAAAATGTTAAAGAGAAAACATAATAATTTGGGTCCAATGCTACTGAAAAATAATTTTAAAATTGCCGAAGAGGAAAATTAAAATTGAGTTGTGATGAAAAATTTATTTGTTAAAGCCCCAAGAGAATTGCCATGGACCAATAATATCATTCTGGGTCAATTTTTTTAGCCATTGTCAGTCATACTTTGCTTCTAGCAGATACAAAATGACCCTGGCTATTTTAGTCTAATAGTATTTCTATCGATATCTCTTTTGTTGAATGTTTTAAGTAATTGTGAAAATTTTGTGATATAATTTTGAAAATTAAGCGACATATGTCATACTATTTGATATCCCTTTTTTTACATTTTAAGCAAGTCTGTACCAAAATCAAACATTATATTTTATTTAGACCATAAGCATACTGTCGATATCCCTTTTGTTGTATGTTTCAACAAATTTCTACCAAATTTGAATAGAAGTTACCATTTAAACTATACATCATACTATGCATTTCCTTTATGTTTCATGATATCACTGAATTTGTATCAAATTATTTAAAGCTTTGCGTATCAATTAACTTGTGCCAAATTTGAGCATTTCGTGGCATTTACGCGCTACCGCATGCTATGCATACACATTTCTTATGTTTTACTTAAATATGCACAAGCTTTGAATTACAAAAAACAGGATAACTGTTAACACCTACAATGGCCGGGAACAACAATCACATGTCATTATTAACAAGCGAACTGCACTAGGAAAACAATAATGAAAACAGGAGACAAACATCAATAACGATAGGAACTCGGGATAGCCAGACTTGCTACAGGCACTCGCAAAAGCCAGTGGTAGGGTTTAACCTGTTTATGGGTACCCACATCTCCCCTTTCTCTATCCCGATTCCCTATAGTATGCTAAACATGCGAAAAAAACCAATGCAGGTAGATTACTTGCTCAATGACCATTATCTTGGAAAAGAAAAGCATATGACAAGACGTAATTTAGAAAAATGGGTCAAAGAGTGCTCGCCGCTAAACTGCCGGCTAGCTCAATGAACCTTGTCTGCTGGAAAAACACTGTCGCACTACGAAAGAAAGATTAAACTCAAAACTCTCGAAGGGTTTGGCAGAGAGTCGTTATGTATTTCAGTATACATCGGCAGTATCAGTGAAAGGCAAGCATATATATAAAGTCTTCAGGTCACTGGAATCCAAAGCTAATTTAATGGACTTGTTAGAAATATCTCTTTGATATCCACTATTACGCAAGAATGTAAGTTACGTCGAAGTTTTCCTGGATTATTTATTAGTTTTTTTTTTACATTTTTTTACAACATTTCCATAAAATTGAGGATGGGAAATGCCCTTTGTAATTAGCTTTTTGCGAGTCACGTCATATCTAGATATCAAATGTTCATATCTTCTGTAAAACTTCTTAAAAGTATACAATGATTTATGAAATCTGTAACCTTGTTGTAAAAGTTTGGATGTGGGAGTAAGGTTACGCTCATTAATATCGTCCAGGATAGAACAAATGCGAGTGAATCGTACAAGCTGAATTATATACACCCCGTAGGATGGAGCTTGTGGAACCCCGCCGTCAAGAATGGAGAAATAAGTAATAGTAAAATCAAAATCATCCTTTTTATCATAAATTTTAGTTTTTATTTTACCAAAGTCAATGATGATACTTAGATCCAGAAAAGGGCAGTATTTAGAATTATTGTTTGCCTTATCTAGATTCAGTTGTTGTTGGTAAATCATGCTGACATAAGCTAAAAACTGGGGATTGTCAATAGTAAGGATATCGTCAATGTACCTGTTATTATCGTTGAAAATAGAAATAAGTTTGTCACTGGTTTGGCACAGTTCCATTTTGTAGTTTTTTCATGAAGTCCCGTTCGTTACAGTACACAAACAAATCCGCAATGACAGGTGCACAATTAGTACCCATAAGGATCCAAAGACCTGATGATAAACAATTGTGCCAAAACGAACATAAATGTTGTCTAGCAAGCGATTCTTTGCCTTAATCATATCATCACATGTCCAGGGGCAATAATTGTTGTAAGAGATATTGGAGAAGAATCCTTGCTTTTTGTAACAACCAATAAACTGAAGACCCGAAAATTCAAAGGACCATTTAGTAGGTTTACCCAATTTGGATTTAATCAAATTATGTCGAGGGGTTGTATAAAGTGTAACCATAAAGTGTAATCATAACTGTCAATAGGTGAAACTGGTCTATCTATAGATTGTAATTTATATAAAACTTCAATAACTTTTTTACACTTCAAAAGTAATTTATATTAGAGTTTTGATATGAATTGTTCACAGTAGTTTATAAATAACTCCTTTATACATGTGAGTGCACTGGTTAAATTGATTGACAAATTTGTGGTAGAACAATTACTCGAAATCGAAATAAAACGATGTTATTTTAAGGATTTTTGTGAAGTTTAGGAATCCAGTACATAGTTGGTAAGGTGTTATCTTTAAATGGAACTTTGAGCGTTTCTGTATCCTTTTCTCGTCACAATTTGTACGTTTAAAAGTGCTATACTTGACCATTTTTTTGTTTTTGTTTTTTTTTTTGGACATCGATATAGTATTTTTTCAGATGATGGCTACATTGTTCGAAGCTTTGTCGACAGGTGCAAACATATTTCTCACCAAGTTCTTTCAATTTGGACTTAATTCTGTTAATAGACGGCTTAGGAGGTGTCTCATAATATTTTTTCTTTTATAGAAATTAATACTGTTGGTGACTCTACTAATGACTTTACCTTCAAACATATTAAGAGCATGTTTCTCTGCACTTTCTTGTTTGCACCATTTTATACAATAGTTGGTTACTGAGTCTTTGAATATTAGTTGGCATTTACATTTTATGGAATACAATAGGTATAACTTTTCGTTGTATCTATCCGGTTATGTGAATTAAAATTGAGTATAATGTAGCATTTACATTATATAGCATACAAAAAATATCCTTATTATTACATGTTTTAGGAAAGTTATTACTTAATTTGAGTTAAAGTTGGCATTTACATTATATTGCATATTATGTATAATATATATGTTGCGTCTTAAAATGAAACTTTATACCAAATTTGAGTATCTCCTTATTCATTTACATCCTTCTGCATACCACATGTCGCACAGATATTCCTTTTGTTGCATGTTTAGAATTAAATTATGCGAATTTAATTATGATATTGTATTAACCTTTGCGTAATGAATAGTAAAATAATGAAAAAGGAGGTATCCCTTTTGCTCTCTGTGAGTATAAACATAGACATTAATATAACTATATTTTCGGCAAAGTAAAAGTAAAATGTTACCACAAAAACCACTTCATTCCTTCCATTTATTGTATATAGAAATTAAAAAAAATATTTTGGGTTGTTGAATCATTTTTTAAACTTACACAGGGATATGGCATGATGATGTTGGAGCAACAGAAAATGTCTCCAGATGGAGTTCTGTATACAAGAGGACCGAGTACTTATAAAATTCCTGGATTTGGTAACATTCCAGAGGAGTTTAATGTGTCTTTGCTTAAGGGGAGTAGAAACAAAAGAGCCGTGTACTCTTCTAAGGTAAGATATTCAATTGATTGCAGACATAACATCTAATACAGATTAACATTGAGAGCAGTGTCAGGATCAAATATACGCTTATTGAAGTTAACTTTGATCAGACTTAGAAAAATGATAGAACCATGTCTACTCTGTACCTAGAATCGTGACTGTTGTAGTGATGTCTGTTCTAGTTAAGACTGTTTCCTAAGTCAGCTTCTGGCCATGGCTATAATATTGCAGTCTGCTCTTGCAATCCCCTTTATCAAACTGAAATTGAATGAGGTGTATAAATATTACAGGTTTCCAGAGCTCCTGAGCTGGAATATAAAAAAGCATATCAAAAACTGCCAAATCTGACGATATCTTAAATGAAATAAAAGGGACAACAGGAAACACCTACAATGGCTGAAAATTATAATTACATTCCACAATCTGCTAATTAATTAACACTTTATTTTTTTATTTATGGTGGAGTTAGTATTTCGTGCAGTGTAGAGTCCTTACAAAGATTTTCCGTGCTTCGGGTGGATTCTCCTTTTTTCAAAAATCAGCATTTGGCTGTCTAGTACATATTAAGGTATTTTTCTTGTTATATGTATATATTGCCCGAAGTTTTCTAACAATTAAATCGATGATTGCCCTGTGATTGTTTACTTGTATATGTCTATGGTCTCTTTGTCTTGCAACGAATGACAGTGTTTTTAAGATAACTTTTCCAGAAATGTTATGCTTGTTGGTGACTCCACATCCATAACAAATAGAATACATGGTTGTAGCATTGTTCAGTATTTAGCAAGTGAATTCCTCTCAAATCGGTGATAGGGGCCGTCTTGAATTTACTATGAGGTAGGAGTTTTTGCTCTTGGTTGAAGGCCCAAAGGTGACTTCATGATAAAGACAAACAATTAAATCGTTGTTCAAATTGCTTAATCTTACTATGCATTTATTGGGATTTTGTCCCGTGTACATTTTCTTCAATTAGGGTCTTTAAGTTTCGTTCAATTTTGATTCCTCCGGGCACATGAATTGTATCCGATAGTTACATATTTGACGAAAATACATGACGTTTCAAACAAATAACAATGTTCCAATGTCATGTTTTGCCGGGAAACGTTTAAAAATTTTAATTCTATCGTAAATTCTCGGGGTCTTATGACGAGACCTTATTTGTTCATTAAATGATTCCCCGTGCTTGAGGTGTATGATCTTTTTATTTTGTCAGATATAGTGAACTTGCAATATATTATAATTCAACATTTGGTTTTCTTGTTGTGTAAAGATTCAACTATTTTTCTGGCAATCTGTAAATATTTATCTCCCGATTTTACTTGCTAACTTTTCTTACAATCAACTAGATGAGTGACCTGTGATCGTTTATATGATGTTTTGTCTATTGGTTCCTTTGTCGGGCAACAGATGATAGTGTTTGAAAGAGTACTCTGCCCGATAAGTCATGCTTGTTGACGACCCAGCGTCCATGACAAAAAAGATGCATGAATGTTGCGTTATTCAGCATTAAGTAAGTCCCATTCAAGCCAAATCTAGGGTCAATCTTGAATTTACTACATGGTAGAAATGTTTGCTCTTTGTTGAAGGCTTCATGATGACTTCAAGATGTAAAACAACAGCGAAAGCGTCGTTCCATTTGCTTAATTTTGACATGTATGTATAGCGATTTTGTCCCATGTACATTTGCTCCATATCCCTTTACTTGTTTATTTATTTTATTTGATTTAATCTAATATTCACACATTTTTTATAATTCAAAATCTAATTTATGATAATAATAAATTCACAAAGAAATCACGACCTTGATATTTCGCAATCTCTTTCCGAGAATCGAAAGTAGCCCTTTTTTAAATTAATAATGATAACCATGTAAACTATTCAAATAATACCCGAAAAGACGTTTAGCAAAAAATGATTTCTTTAAATAATAGTTTTGTTTTTTTTAGAAAATAACTAAATGAACTGAAATATAATGTTTTGTTTACGTTAGCTTACTGGACGAAAATATAATCCAGTATTTATTGGAAAAATGTTCGCATACATTTGTATACAGTAAAAACCAAGAAAAAAAAGGAATGTCAATCCCTCACTGATCCTGGATCCGTCGTGGTAAATTATATATGTCTTATATTAAAAGACATGTATATTTATGCTCTATAAAAGTCAACTCATGGCTTTTTCTGAGGAAAACTCTAGTTTATATTATTTAAGCGATCTTACTCTTCCCCATTCAAAATTGAAAAGTCTTTGATTGATCTCATAAAGAACTCATTTACTTATAAAAATGGACAGAGCATTAAAAACATAGCCTAAGCATATACATCTACATATTTAATAACAAAGTACGAAAGACGGGCAACACACGGTACTACACTGAAGAACAGGTGAACAGTATGCTGGAATTTCTCATTGACAACATATTTGTCCTGATCGGAGGCAAGATATTCCAACAGACAGTCGGCATTCCATTGGACACGATTTGTGTCTTCTCTTAACCGATCTTTTTTTTGTTCACTTACCAAACTTAATTTCTGCAAAATTTGGTCTAACAAAATGAAATGAAAGAAGCTAGATCCTCTAATTACTAATACAGATATACTGATGATGTCTTGTCGCTTAATAATAGTAAATTTGCCGACTATATTCGATTTATATATCCACCAGAACTTGAAATAAAGGAGACTACAGACACTGACCATTCTGTTTCGGTTTTAAACTTTTTTCTGGAGTTTGGCGACACTGGCAACCTCAGCACACGAATTCATGAGAGACGATTTTAATTTTAATGTTGTAAACTTTTCACACCTCGATAGTAATACTCCGTCTTCCCCAGCGTATGGAGTATATATTTCTCAATAAATCCATTACGCTAGAGCATGTAGTCACTATCGAGATTATTTGCAACGACACAGATGTTTAATGTGTAAGCTTTTAAATCAGGGCTTCGATAAATGCAGATTAATAGTTTTTCTCAAGACATTTATTGGACGATTTCAAGATTTAATTGATTAATTTTCAATTCTAATTTCCAATTTTTTTGAAGACGATCTTGTTTAAGTTTCGACTTCTTCTTTGATGTTTGCCTTTATCATGTTTATGCCACTTTGGTGTGATTTGTGCGCCGAGCGACAAAAACATTTTACCTGTATCGTATCATGAGACAATGCTTGTACATCGAACGACAAAAACATTTAACCTGTGTGAAAAATTGCAATGTTTTGACAATATTATGGCTTTGACACAATTTGGGCAAACAAAAGCTATAATTAGTCGTCATATAAGCGGGAGGTTGATGCATCATTAACCTGGTTTAACCTACAATCTTATATATAAAATGCCCGCTCAAAGTCGGGAATAGGACGGCTTTCCAAAAATGTTCTGGGTTAGGTTGTGTCTCCATGATTCTATCGTATGTTATTCGGATTTTCCATACTGGTTTCCCCTGTGATTGATTCAGACTTTTGTAGTCACTTTTATTTGTGTAAACACCTAACAAGAAGGACCAAAGAAAGGTGGTATATAGAATAGGTAAGCTGAGAACTTTCGTGGCTGAAAGTAGTGAGAGTGGGCATTAGTAGAATAGGTCAGAATGATTAGGATTCTAGTTCTAGGATAATTAAGGTCCAAGCAGTCACTTTTCTTAAGCAGACATGATTCTGAAGCTGACTTATAGCAATTAAGAGCAAACCTGATACTTGCACTATTTTATCTTACAAGGGCTTTTGTGACTGCTCAAACTATGAAATGTTATGTGTACACAAAAGTATACATTTCTTTAAATTATTCAAATTACAATATGTCATGCTTTGTTATAGAAATTTACTGTTTTTATCAAAATTCAAATCCCTTAAAAAAACTAGGCATTATTCCTTGTATTGCATGCGGCCGATGTCCTTTGTACTGGATTTGACATCCTGTTTCGATGTAATTTGGCAATTAGTACTTCTTTTTTGACTACTTTCGGATTATGGCTTTCCATATTATTTGATTTTAATGATGCTGATGAGGGGAGGTCACTCCTTGAAACACGTGTAAAACATAACGAAATTTACTGTTATTTTCTGCAAATTTGGCATTTTTGTATTTTGTTCAAAGTGGGAAAGGAATTGGTGTCAAATACCAAGTGTCATACCCTATCAAGGATGCGTATTGCTTCTACTCCTTTCCCGTGTGATGGCAAATTTTGATAAAAAACATCTCTTATGTTTGCTGTTGGCAAACGTTTTGATAAATAAAGATGTATGTATCACAAACTGACATTAACAGTAAACCCCTACAATGGCCGAAAATAACAATCGCATGACATAATGCACTGGGGAACTGAGCTAGACAAAACTCAAAACAGACCATGGACAAACTAGATCATGATAAAAGCATGGCAGGTTAGAAAACCCCTATTTTATTTTGATTTTGTTTTTGGATAAGTATGTCAAATGTCAATGTCAAAAGTGCCTAAAAAAGTCAAAAATTTGACCCGAAAATGAGAAAACTTCAGAAATTAGTGTATATTTAATTTTAACTTCTAAAGATAAAGGCTTTAAGTAACAAACATCAACCGTTCCAAGGTCAATTTTACATATATTTATAGGAATCGAGAATTGGACCTAGAGGTATTTTCTAAAGCATAATTGAAAAAAGCCCTTATAGATTAGAATGACACCTAAAGCTATGTAAGAAACCTATTGATTCGCATTTTCTGATTGGGGATTAAAGATCAAGATGACCTGTAATTTATTATTTATTTCTACATTGATTTGGATCTGAACAAACATTTAATCTTGTAATCATTTGTGAGACACGGTAAATATTAATGGGCTACACTCAAATTTAGCTTTGTTTTATTTCCGAACTGCTTTCACAAGTGAATATAAAACACTTTACATATATGCATAAACCTTTGCTTCTACAGTTTAACTAAAAGACCAATTCGTCAATAAATTACAGGCAATAGGTGAACCGCCTTTGCTGTTATCAGCTTCCGTTTTCTTTGCTGTCAAAGATGCTATAAGATATGCAAGAGCTGATGCAAAGCAGGATATCAGTTTTACTCTTAACAGCCCAGCAACTCCAGAGAGGATACGAATGGCGTGCATCGATCAGTTTTCTGACCAGGTAAATGAAAACATTTCTTTCTAATAATCATAGCGACAATTGTCCGAGGAACGATTATGAAGTATATTCAACATTTGTCACCTGTATGGATAACTTTTGATGTTCTAAGAAACCATAAGACAAAATGAAATAAAACTTGATGGAATTTTCGAACCAGCATAAGATTTTATGCACTTGTGATTTTGGTACAAATCGGTCGGGAATTCATGTAGCAGTTAAAGCAACTTTGTTCTGACATCGGAAAATATTTAAAACAACTACTTAAAAAATTATATGCAGCATCTGATTTATTTCGGATATTATTGTTTACTTGATCTCTTCCGATGTTTTGATTGTTTTTTGGTAGGCAAAGAGCGTGTGAAAAAAGAAATGATGCACGATTAAACATATTTTATAGATAATGTTGATTTTATTTAATGAAGTTAACCTGGTCATCCTGACCTCTATCTAATCGTAGGGATCCAGGAGCAAGAAATTTTCTTCCCATTTCTAGTCTTGTACATACTTCCTAGACGGGTTACATTTTGGCAGCAGTTTTCCAACCTTTAAATTCAAGTTGCTCTGACGAGATGTTAAACATCAGGTTAAACATCGAAATGGGAACTTAACTGCAACATCAAAAATTGCTTTGCGTGTCAATCAAAGTTGATGTCGATAATATCACATCCTTAAACTCTAACTTAGTTAGTCCTTGTCTTTAGACGCATATAATTTATTTTTCAAGACCTGTTAGTCGCTATTTTAAACTTTATACATGATTTTTTTTTCAAACGACTGGAATTCTCTTTGCGAAGAAAATCTTTAGAGCCTATTCCACTTACCAGAGTTTTACGAATTATCGATTGACAAAAAAAAAACAAAATAAAAAAAAAATAAACAAAAAAAACAGAAGGAGAAAAGAAAACTAAGAAAAAAAAACAACTAATTCTACGTTTATTTAAAATTTAAATAAAAGACTTCTCAGTAACTGTGTTGGTTTGTGTATTCTCACCGCTTATTCGTTTAATTACATTTCACAAAGGAGAGAAAGGTACACAATTATTATGGAACTTTCGATTTTTGTTCTGACCTCTATTTAATTGTAGGAATTCCGGAGCAGGAAATTTCCTATCCATCTATTATCTTGTACATTTTTGTACATATACTAACGGAAAAATGAAACCGTGCAATTGTAAAAACACAATATTTGTTTAGGTACACTGAGTCTTGTTATGATATTCTGCATAGTCATTCTAGAACACATTCACAGCAATGTTAAGTTTTGTTTGTGGATTTTTACTGATTTTTTCGGACGTTCGATAGATCTCCGTATGTTCAAACATTTTGCCGAAGTATCAAGGTAAAAGGTTTTCGACATTTGGTTTCAGTGTAATTGGATTGCGGAGCGCATATGATGAAAAGGATGTTTTCCTATTGGGGTCCAATTTTAAACGAAGTTCTGTGCTTGGAGCTATTTCTTTTGTCGGATCTGAACAAAATGAGCAATCTTTGTCAAGGTCCTTCCAAACATCATTTCTGTAAAGTTTGGTTGAATTAATGTTTTTCCAATAGGGTCCAATGTTAAAACTAAGATCCACACTGACGGCCATGTTTTTTTATCATATTGGAACCAAATGAGAAATCTTTGAGAAGGACCTTTAATATATAATTCCTGTTAAGTTTGATTGAATTTGCTTCAGTGGTTTTAGTAGATAAGATTAAAATGTGAATTTCCCATAGTGCCAATGTTGCGTCAATAGTTTCAGAGCAGATATTGAAAATGATGTTTTAAAATAGGGTCCAATGTTATAACTAAGATCCGGGCTGGCGGCCATGTGCCAATTTTGTGAAGGAGCTTCCTTACCTCATACCTGTAAAGTTTGATCGAACTTGCTTTTTTAATCAGTGGTTTCAGAGAAGAAGACGAAAATGTGAATTTCCCATGGGGCCAGCGTTAAATTATGTTCCGTGCCGTCGGCCATGGTTTTTTTTTCGAATCGGAACGAAATGTACAATCCTTGTTTAGGACATTCCATACATCATTTTATTACAGTTTAGTAAACTTTGCTTCAAAAGTTTCAGAGCAGATGTTGAAAATATGTTTTTCCAATAGGGTCAAATTTTAAAAATAAGATCCGCGCTTGTGGTCATGTTTTTTTTATCGAATCAGAACGAAATATGCAATCTTTGTGAAGGACCTTCCATACATCATTCCTGTCATTTGGTTAAATTTGCTTCAGTGGTTTCAGAGGAGAACATGAAAATGAGAAAAGTTAACGCCGAACGACGGACGACCGGAAGACAGACAACAGACGACAGACGTGGGAGGCAATGTGATAGATGTAGCTAAATCTGCATATGCTTGCCATTAATGATTATCTTTTTATGGAAAAGTTTTGACGTATCTACAAGAAAAAATATAAAGGTTTTTGCATTTTTACTACTGTATATATCCTCCTTGATAGAAACTAAGGAATGTTGATTCCTGTATGTTTGAGTTGACACGAGTTAAGCATTAAATATTGTTTGAAGTCGGTCGATTTTAAAATATCAGTTTCTATTTCTTTTTTTTATTAACCATGACTTCTAGGAATGATATTTTTGTTTGTACTGTATACCAATGTGAATTGTACACCTTGGTTCAATCTATTTAATAATAGTTTAAACTGGCTCAGATTATTTAGATGTTCCTAATATATTATAACATAAATCAGCAAAATATCTCTTCCAGTTTGCTTTAAGTTAGTTCATAAATTCTAGACCAAATGATTACCGATATAATGATATATTTCTGATTAAAAACCAAATTAGTGGAAGTCGGGGCGACCTTCGTTCCTATTGCCGTTCCCAATATTTGACGATTATTTTTGTCACTTAACAGGAAATAATTATTCTCCACAATAATCTTGACTCCCTAAATACTTAGATCCTTATTTATATATTATTATCATTATTCATTCATTTACACTGTACTGGTAAGTGAACAAGAAAAAAAAATACAGACCCAGCAAACAAAATGATGCCTTTACGTAGTTAAATCGATGGTTGTAAATTAAACTTTATCCCTATCTTCCCTTACTCCCCAGTGTTTCATTTTTCAATGGAAAACTCTACAGCAACAGCAGGTGAACAAAGAACAATTACTTGTGCAAAAATGTCTACCTTTGTCGCTTGATGCAATGATTTTTGCTTGTCACTTAATAAATTTTTTAACAACACCTTTTTCTTAACTGATTTTACTGTATAAAGAATTCAAAGCATCAGTTCTCAACAATAACAATGACTCTTTTATGACGTATTATGAAATATAAGTTTGTTTAGTGTTCTTGAGCATTAAACAACATATGATTAACAATAAACAATACATCTTGAATCAAGCAAAAAATACAAAAAAAAAACATTGATAAAAAATTAACAACATCTATCATTTTTGTTTGTTGGCTGTGTCTTTGTCATACTGTCTCAATTCGTGTTGCTGTGAATTGCCGGGATTTTGGATTTATTATTTTTGCATTTCCCCTTTCCTCACAAGGCTTTGTAAAATTTGTCTTTTTATGTGAACAAAAGCATTTGTCGCCTTAAAGAAGGTCACGTAATACCGGGTATTCAGTTTCATATCTATACACTATATACTTTCATACTTTAAAATTTATTCTGATTTTATTTTATTTTTTTTTATTTCAGTGCTTAGACGTTTCAAATGAGAGCTACAAGCCTTGGTTTGTTGATTTGTAAATATATTTTATCAATTGAATGGAAATTGCACATTTTAGCTGTAAAATTCTGGCATATTTCGTGCAACTTAATCAAGGATGTTTCAGACAGTGTTGGTAGCTTTAAACATAGTAATGACTGTAGTAAGAACTAGTTCCATGTGTTTATTAAAACAGGATACAGTTTTGTCTTTATGATTACGTTAGTGCAAAAGGTTGTACCTGTCCAAGCAGTTCATTATTATTTTCATTCTTTACTATTATCATTATTAATATTATTATTATCATTGAGGCTTTGCTATGTTTATTTTTCTTTTTGAGGGGTCAGCTTGGAAGATTTAAGAAATACAATAAATGAGTATATCCAATTCAAACAGATATAGAGCTATCAAAATAGCACTTAAGATGTGTGATGTGATTAACTGAAGTTTGAAGACCTTAGTCACAGAAAAACAAAACAAATTGAAATGAACAGACATGCATACCCGTCTTTGTGCATAGATTTTGGATTTCTTTTTTCATTCAATATATTATAGTTTGAGTGACCAATATTTGTCTGAGATTTTTGTTTTATTGCCAAAGTATACAGTGAAATCAAAATATATAAAAATCAACAAAAGACACGTCCCTACTATTAACCTCAATATATTAAAATTCTTACTGTGTACGACTATTTTCCGTAAAGTTCGTGGACAATCTGAATAAAAATGACAAAAAACGATCATGTATATGAACTTAATATTTTCAGTAACAATACTTACAGCATAAGTATGCACAATATTATCACAATCAAAGCACATGTAATTAATAAAAAGTTAAAACAAAACAGACCAATATTATACCCCGGTGCACAAAGTCGTAAAATGTTGACATTGTCTTGCGTCCTATTATTTCTTTGCAGTTATCATTTCACGAAGAATTTGCAATTCAACGGATTCGGAATTTTTGGGGTTTCAAGTCTTTAAAATATTTAGTAAAAATTTCATATTATTTCTTGCGCATACTAGTCTTGTACCAGTTATCGCCATTTTCACACTGTAATTTTGCATTTGATCTTCTTAAACTCGGACTTAACTTTTAATGCGTTATATTGTAAAAATTTACCAAGTAATACGTTAACCATTCGAGTATTCATTTTCAGCTTCATTGCACATGCGCAGTAATATAGTCATTTTAAAAAGTGTTGGTTTTCTCGACAAATTTTGCTGATACACATGTATGTGTACCAGTTATCGCCATCTTTCAAAATATGCATCAGCCTTTTATCAAATTGTTAGGTAATGTACACTTTAATCCTCTCAAGTACTCCAAAAAGGGATGAACTAAAAGGGAATAACGAATGAAAGTTCAGCCGATGTAATTTTCAAACTGAAAGTAGCAAGATTTTTATCAATTCGTAATTCGCTCTATTTTGTTCACGATGATAAGAAAATAGAAGACATTTACAGCACCAATTCATCTTGATTTGACTATTTGAAGAGAAATAAACATAGTTTGTATTTATTTCTGGCAGAAAAAAATCTTTTTTTTTGCGACATCACATGTAAAAAACTATTCTTAGCTATTTTTCATACGTGACCCCCCCCCTACATACACACATAGCAATATGTATTTTAAAGGGGATCCCAGGGGTTTGTATCTCAAATTTCACTGTTTTTAAAGATTAAAACACATTTCTTTAAGGAATGAGTTTTTAATATATTGTTGTCACTTCTGTACATAACCCTGTAATAAAAGTCACGAGCGATATCGAAGCACATGAAAATTGGCGTTACTGGTACACGGCGATAACTGGTACTTGTCATTGATATTTTGAAATTTCAATCACTTGCCAACTTAATTGACTGATAGTCGATGATCATAGTCATTAACACTCCAAACTCGTAGTTGTGCGATTTATTACCAATGGCCGAATTTACATATTTTATATAGCCTTTAAAACTGGTCCTTTTGTCCAAAATGTTTTGTTCCACTTGAATATGAATGAAAACACACGTTACCATGTTTTTTCTAAATATTTAGCGAATTTGTTTATATTTGGGGAGCTTTCCCCATATCTGAACAAATAAAGACGTACGTCTGTGCTCCAAAATTTCAAAAAAAGTTCTCTACAATTGCTGATTCTGTCTTGAAACATTTAAATTTCAGTGAATTTGCCATTTCAAATCTTTGAAGGTTGAAATTATGCAATTCTTTCTATATATCACTGTATTATTTGGTTTATGAGAATAAAGATGCTTGCTTGTCTCGTTGTTGAATATAATACAAACATCGGGATGTCATTTTTCATTGACAATTCACTGAATCTTATAAAATATCAACAAACCAATGAATATAAGATATTACTTTTGACATGTAATAGTCTTAGAGCTCTGGGTCATTATTCCAGGGCTTTTTACGAAGTAAAAGTTGTAATTTTTCATGTAAGATTGCTCCCAACTTTCACATATCTAACTTCATATGAGATCAAGGTTTATGAATATGCAAACTATAAATATATAGAAGTTGTTTTTATTTTTCCTTTTCCTTGTCCTCGAACTCTAGTGACAACCCTCGTACTTTGAACAAGACTAATTTTTACTCGTTCCATGCACATTTGTAATGACATAAGTCGATGCTAACGGGAGATATTGGTAAACAATTTTTTGAAGAGTTCACCATTAGGTCAATGGTGGTCGGAATTAAATTTTCATTATTTTTGATAAAATAAATACGTTATGAGAAACCTATTCAAAAGCACAAAAAAATCCATAAAAAATAAGGTCAAGGTCGAAGGCCGTTTTCCAGTTTGACGTCATGTCTTGATCCGTTTTCCGCATTTTTTGTGTTCGATGCATTGAGGATACCTCAGTAATGATTTTTAAACAAATGAAAGTATCTTTTCACTTAATCTATGGTCAGACCTTGGAATAGATACATCAAGTGGTCAAAATTGACCGATCTTTTTCAGCGAGTGAGAGCCTCGTTTTCGAAAAATCGTTGAGATATCGATCATTTCAAAATGGTGAATTGTTTGTAATCATTCAATGTGTCAATTCTGATCCTGTTTCACAAAAATATTCTTTCGACATTCTGCTCATTTGCATTTATGTCTTGATTCTATCAACCGGGAAGTCTCTCAATTTTGACTGGAAGTGTTCTTTTCAAGAGTAAAATTTAAATCGAGTAATTCTAAAGATGATAAAAAATTAAAGAGAAGAAAAATAATGCTTTTATTTTAAATCATATTCCACAGAAAACGTTAGTGAACGTTTCGTTTGCTGAGTAGTATATCAACCTCATGTAATATTTTGTTTTTACTATAAAAAGCAGTGTATCATGTATTGAAATTCATATCAATGTACTTACAGAATATGTTCCGTGATAAATGACATAAAAATAAAACAAGCCATTGCCTAATCAATACTGATAGATGACTGCTTTTTATTATCCACAAGGAATAATAATCAGTAATGTCTTTGTCACACAAATGATTTAGAAATTATGAAAGGAGTAAGGAAAAACGCATTTTAATTTTTGTCTGTTGATGTTCCTTAGAACACCTAATTAATAGAAATTATTTGTCTTTAAACAATAAAAGGTATTGGTTTGCTTTTGATTAGGACTTTTTATACTTGCCTCTGATTGTAACATCAGATGGTGTATAGACAGAGACATCGATGGAGACGGGAAAAAATCAGATTTATAAAAATGACCTTACGTACTTTCTATGTTAAAGATTGATTGATTGATTGAATATTGTTTAACGTCTACTCAGCAATATTTCAGCTATATCAAGACGAGAACAAGTTTGTTGATAAATAATCACTTTGGGGTATGGAAATGGCCATGGGACGGGAAATTTTGACTGCCACTGGAAAAGTAGGGTGAAATCGTCAAGGGCGGGGAATTTAGCCTTGTAGCCGATCACCTACGGACCACCCCAAAGAGAGCTTGCTACAAGGGTTCTTTAACGTGCAGGAAGCGTGGCATTTCTTCCAACACGTGGACCTGAGTTTACATCCCATCCGAAAGATGGGTTGTGTATTTATTAATCCCGCACAACCACGGAATGGGTCTATATTAAAGAGAATACTTTGCAGACAGTAACATAATTATGGTTAATATCATTCCGGGATTTAAGTTAATTAGAAGTTAATAAAAAATACCGAAATATCTGTAAATTTATTTTCTGCATATGCGTATTTCGACAACGTATGTCTCATCAGTACAGATCAAAACAAAATATTTGGAAGTCAATTAACCGAAAAACGTGCAAAAACTGATAGAGAACAAATAATCAAAAAGTAAATATGTAAATGTATAAAAGTAAAAACTTTTAAACGATTTGCCGTTTTTTCAACTCATATAACCTTGATATTTACAAAAACATATTTTAATTAGATTTAATTTTACAAAGTTTTCAACAATGTTTGCATCCTTTTTTTTTCGTTTAGTAATACTGATCAATACAGTATACAAGTAATGCCATCATTCAGTACATCTTGTTTTAATTAGTTTTATGTTCACGAACTTATTCAAAGCTCAGGGTTGATATTTTTGATTTTATTAACTGATTCCATGTATGCATATATGATATTCAACATTTATTAACTGTGTTATTAAAGATCATATTTGAATAAAGTATCATTTATTAATTGAAAGGAAAACACACAAAAATATACAATATATGTTGCACAAGTTAATTGATCTACTGTCGATTCAGCATGTATCACTAACGTCGTTTCAATGTCATGTCTTTGTCCTTATCCAAAACAAGAATTTCATCGACCAAACAAAGACGTTGAGTCAAAGCCATTTTGATTTGACATGCTTTCACAAAGCAATAAGATTGCGACCTACGACAACGTTTTACTAAGCTTTCATTTGCGAAAATAATTAGCACGGAAATGTACAAACTAGATATCTACAGTTCATTCTCTGCTTATTAAAAATTGTGTTCCACAATACAGGATTTCTGAGTCGTGTTCGAAACGGACTCAAGTTCTGATACTATACGAAACAAATCAATACACCAATACATATATAATGAGAGGGAATAACTAATTAATGAACAATGTTGAGCTAAGGGTGGTTCATATAGAATCTGTTGAAGCGCTTCAGGTTAATTGTATTTCGTCAATTCAAATTCAGCTTAAGAATTGTCATTTAGGAACAATTATATGTAATATACACTTCAATTTCATAAATATTTCCTTTATGTGTTATATATTTATCTCAAAAGATCAAGAATCCAGTCAATCCTTCTACTATTATTTGAAGCGAGCGTTTACGCCTTCAATTAAACGACAGTTCTTATCTCGAAAGTCCCGTATTAGCTGAATATTTCTGTTTGTGTAATAAAGCAATACTATCCCCTTATTTCACACCATTAGCTTACTCTTCTGATAGAGAATTCGATTAGTTAGATGTTTTGGTCCAGCGAGCAATTTTTAGCTATATCAGGGGAGAATAAGTTGATCAATTCACAAAAGAAGAAAAAAAGACTAATAATAGATGAAGAAAATAAAGACAAACGTTTCCTTTCCTACTGGAAAGAGGAGAAATTAGTTGGGCAGGAAATTAAACCTTCTACACGATGCTGAATGAGTCTTTAAATTGCATGGGGAGTGGCGCTTCTTCAAAAGTCAATGGTTCGCGGTCAGGCTTTTTGTATTATGACCTGGCAACCCTGCGTACACATGGTGATACCCTTTCCAAAACCTTGGATGTGCCGTGTAGTGTTGTAGCTGGAGCCATTGAAAATATATTCAGGTGCCAGGCAAATAATTTGAAGTTGTAGAGAATATATCAGACAGTATTAATTCAGTATAAATTATTACCAGAAAGAATCCCTTCCTCTTACATCCCGTAAGCAATCACCCTCAAAATTGGTGGTTGATGCTAATCATCGTTTGTTAAATCGCCCGAAGCATCTTGAACGGCACTTAAAGTAGTTGGGGTGTGTCTTGCTTTCTGATATAAGATTTTTTTTTTAATTTGCTTAATGAAACTTTTAGCAATATGCTAAAAAATGCAAATAATGGGGGTCACGGATATGTCAAAAAAGAGGTCTAAAGATTGGCAAAATTTTGTATTGTCGCACTATATTTACAATACAATTATATTGGAAATAACAATTTACCACAATGCAAGGGCATATTTTTTTCTATAAGAAGTTTGTTCTTTTAGAGCTTCAAATTAAAAACATGAAAAGATATGTCACGGACCATTTGAAAAAGTTATACCATGAAACACTGGGGATTTGTTAGGTTTTCACTGGGACTTTGTTAGTTTTTTCAAGAAAGGGGAGATAATTAATGAAATTTGGCACTCCAAAATCATAAAACCAAAATTTTTCGGAAAATTATAATAAATGTGTTTTTTTTAAATGCTACTGACAAATTCAAACAAGAATAGAGATCAACTACCTTATTTTCTCAACAAACTTAATAATTTAAACCAATTCCATGGTAAAATTATCTCCCTTTGATAAAACTGTAAATTTTTGCAGATATGCAATATTATTCAAACAGACTTAATACTTGTTGATTATTTTGATATAAATAATTGTGTTTACGACATACCAGAGCATTTAGACAACATTATTAGTGAATTATTGGATTTTACCTTAGATGCGCAAAAGTAAAGCAGACATAGAGAATACAATCTGATAATAGCCGGAAGTGACCCGTCACACTCACAGTGTGGTAATTATGGATTGAAAGATTTATTGGTAGTTGATTGTTTAGACAAACCAATTTAAATTATTAGTACGTGTTACCTCACTAACCCTTAATCATAACAAAGATTAAAGGAAAATGAAAATCTAATGCTAATCTCTAGTTTTCAATCATTTAGAAGGACAAGTCAGTACTAAAAAGATAAACAAGTCTTTCATTGTGTATACATGACAGATTTTACATTCAAAATTAAGAATGAAATGTAGTAATTTGAATAACGATCTATTGAGTAAAAACCTGATACAATCGCAACTTTGCCTGTGTGGACAGATCGAAACTACAAAGCATTTTCTTCTCAATTGCAGAAGCTAGGGAAAGATATATATATATATATATATATATTCTCTTCAAATTCCGGAAACGATTACAGCAGATCTATTACTCAAAACTCACTCTTGAGCAAAATAAAATATTGTTTATAAATGCACAAAGCTTTATATTAAGTAGTAAGAGATTTACCTCTTGATACCTCTTCTATAGTTTTCCTTTATATTATCACACAAACATATCACTAATTTTGTTATTCATCTTTTTTTTTTCTCAATCTCTTGTCATGTTTTAAAATCACCATTAGCAAATGTATTAACGTAAGGATATATATATATTGAATACGAATAAGTATAAGACAATATGTCTTGTTTCCGAATCCTTTTGATTAATTTGTATACATGTATTTGTTTATTAATGTATTTGTGGATTATAATATTTGACAGGTTGATTAATAAAATATGTTTATACATGTGTATCAAGACAACATATAACACTACACCCCTTACAGAGCGAATTCCCATAAAAACCGGGAATTACATTAGATGCTCCGGATGATAAGCATGCCCTGCTACGCTAGCGGCACTAACAACACTATCAGTAAAAACTTGTGATGTCAAATCCGTCAACACGTGCAGTCTAGCTGAAAATTTTCATTTTGATTTGGGACACACTGATGTAATGTTGACGATCATATACTTTCTAGTGGGATGAGGGATGAAAGTAAGTAAAGCTGAACAAATCCTTGACTTTCCAGTTTTTTGGACAGTGTTTTTGCTCTTTTCAAAAAAAAATAAAAAATAAATAAATAAATAAATAAATAAATAAAAATAATGAAAGAAAGAAAGAAAAAAATCACTGAATAAACTAAAGGCTCAACAGTAAAATGTTTTCTCAGTAGGGAATCAAATGTGAAACTGTGAAACATATACACTAAATAGGCTTGGAAGGTACATGTAGGTATATTGCTGTTCAAAAAGGAAAATTCACAATTGGGTAGTTAAAACCACCATGTTTGTCAAATAACCTAAATTTTAAACGTCCCTCTTCTTCTTTGTATGCCAATAGACAGAAAAAAAACAAAAAAAAAACGAAGCTGAAATAGGTGTATCTGTAGTCCCTTTGATATTAAGATCATTATGATAAATGGGGTGTAAATATACGTTTAGTTTTACATTATTAAGTAAAAGAACATCGTCTTTGTAGCGGAAGCTGAATTAAAAGAGCTAAACGATTTTGTTTTTGTTTTGCTTGTTTGTTTTTGTGTGTTAGCTCTTGTAAAAAAACTTGGTCCCATACGAGAAAAGAAAAAGATCAACTAAAAGTGGTGCGCAGTAAGTACCAATGAGAATTCCGATTGTCTGTTGAAAAACGCGGCCTCCAGTTTCGACAAAAATATTTTCTATAAAAAATTCCAACATTGATTACGTCCTTCTTTAGTTAATTCTTGTCCGACTCAGTGTGTATCCTTACAAAATATGTTTTGTCTTTCCCTACTACTAAATAAGTGTATCTATGTGTTCCATCAAATGAGTTATCGATGTATCAACTATTTTATTTTGTAGAGTTAAATGAAGAGTCATGTGATAAAATTAAGTTCAAAATCGTGCACGGAAAAGACACGTTTTTTTCTATACCTTTCCCGGTCAAATACGCGGAACTTAAAAGAAAATAACCGAATTCGGTTTCAGATGTTACTTTTATCACGTGATAATTTCAATATTCAAAATGGCACCATTAACCCTTTGGAAAAAACATTATTTTCATTATCCGTTTTATTATTTCGTTTTTTTAAAGCATGTTTCCAGGTTAGCGATAATTGCTTACTCTCTGAGTTTGTAGTTATGACTTATTATCATTATTGACTGTTCCAAAGAAATATTGTAGATTAATCTGATTGTGGATTGTTGTTGTTACTCAGCAAATGTTAGAAATTTGTGAATCTAAAACATGGCTTTTTTTAACTTATCAGATTTTATAAAAGTTCTGACTTTTATCATTGTTTTTTAGCTTTAATTTCATTCTTTGATTTGTACATAGCGTGCATTTGAGGTTTGTGGTTAACAACTCCTTAATTGGAATTAAAATTTTTGTTTAAAAATATTTCAAAAGGCATAGACCCAGAAACAATTGGGCCTATTGACCGAAACCGAGTTTTGCGGTAAACAACTTACATACTAAGTTTTAAGACGGTATGTTATTTCATTCACAACTTATCAATTGGAAACCTAAAAAAATGTGCAAAATTTCAAAGTTCGAAGTGGCATAACTCTCGATCGACTTAGACTTCTGTATTCCTATTCAATTTAGCTTGAATTAAGTGGCAAACAACTAACTTTCAAAGTTTGAAGGCAATACGCTACTTCGTTCACATGCTATTAGTCGGGAACCAAAAAAAGTCACAAAATTTCAAAGTTTTAAGGAGCATAATTCAAAAACGATATATATTAACACCCGAAATCAAACTTGAAATGAGCTTTGTGGTAAACAACTTACATATGGTATCTTATTTCGTTCACAAGTTATAAGTCGAAAACCTTCAGAAGACAGACGGACGGACAGGCAGACAGACGGACAGACGTCTGAGGATATCACATAGTACCTCGCAACGATAGTGACGGGGTATAAAAAACGACTCCTAGCTTCCGTTACTGACTCTTGATTACATTTTCATTCTATTGATGCACTTGTTTTTTATCTCGACTTCGTCTCGGTTAATACTATGCTGGATTAAATTGTATGGTTTCTTCTTTTTGATCAATTTCTTAAGTATTCAGGAGGTCAGCAAATGTCAAATTTAATTTTATAGAAATGTGTGTAAATTGGTTTTGAGAAAAATATGAGTAGGCTTTTCAGATACCGAAAATTCGGGGAGGCAACTGTAATACGGAATAGCGGTTATTTGATATAAAATATCTATAGGATACGTTCTCAATTTTTTCGCCAGAAAAAATTAGAAATGAAACACTAGAGTCGGTCAAGGTCATCTGTTTGCTGTATATGTACTTATTTTGATGGGACAATTAAGATCAGACAAAACGGAAGGATTTAAACGTCTCTTGGTACTAACGGCACAAACTTTTTCGGGTTTCATAGACTATTCACCGTAAGCTGGCGATAACTATTCATCTATAGCCATTTTTATTCAATTAATTAATACTTTATTGGCCTTTTTTACTTCCTACTCGAAAATTATATGATTTCAGTTGCTGACCTTTAACCTCGATTTTCTCATATTGTGACCACTTGTGGCTTTTACGAGCTTCATTTTCTAATCCGGCTCAGTGTGACTTTTCCAACGATATATATAAATTAGCTGTGTACATTAAACCATCTATAAGGGACTTTCGTTTGCAGCACTACTTGGAATATTTCACCTTGAACTGTCCCTAACCCGGAACCTGGCTTGAACCCAATCACTAAACCTAAACCATAACCATTACCTTAACCCTATGCCTTAGCCCAAAAAGTCACCTAAGCCTGGCGTCTCCAATCTGCTCCTTTTCGGAGATGTCAGTTTAAGGGGAACTCAAAGGCAAATCCGCAGCCGCCTTCTTCTGGGAATATTTCCCCTTGAACTACCCCTAATTCGACACCTGGCCTTTAAGTTTGATTTTCCTCTACCGGATTTGACTTTACTACCGGAGTTGACATGTTCAACACGGCGGGTGTCTTATAAAAAGCAGGAAATGTTGGGTCGGTGTTGTTCATTTTTGTATATGTGCGTGTCTTCATTTTCTTTTCTGTGCCGTGCTCATGTTATGTCTTCGTTTCTTCGTTTTTCCGACGTTGCCATTGTCCTTGGATTGTTCTTTTCAGACTGACGGTTCGCTTCTCACTTACTTTACCCTAATGTAACCCCTAAACCTAACCATGATACTTTAACTCCATTCCTTAGCCCAATAGTCATCCCTAGCCTGGACTCTCTATCCTGCTACGTCCCGGAGATGTTATTTTAAGTCGTAATACGAAGGCAAATCCTCCATGGGCTTTGCAAGTGAAGATTTCCCCTGAAACTACAGTAGGGTGCAGACATAACCTCTCGCCAAGTTAACTTGAACCAGTCATAAAAGCTCTTCTAAGTTAACTTAGGACCGTTTTCAAGTTAACTTGGACCAGTCATAGAGCAGTCATAAAAGCTACTCTAAGTTAACCATTGTTAACTTTAGAATAACTAAATACCGAAGTCACTGTGAATTTACTTTCTGCATATGCGCATTTCGACAACTTATGTCTCATCAGTGCAGATAAAATCTAAACGTTTGGAAGATCATAAACTCAAAGATGTTCAAAACTGATAGAGAACAAATAACCTAAGTGATCTAAATTTCAAGCCAAAATCAGCTAAGGACAGAGCTTTGCATGAGGGAGATACTCCTTAGTTTTCAATAAAATTTACAAGATTTTAGATATTGGAAGGTTTCAAAAAATAATCGGCTTTCGGGTCAGCACCGAAGTACTGACTACTGGGCTGGTGAATACCCTCGGGGACTAACAGTCCACCAGCAGTGGCATCGACCCAGTGGTAATAAATAACTAGAACTGTTTTAGAGCCCTGACTGCTCTGACCTGTTCTGGTCATAGAATCCTGACTGCTTTGACCTGTTCTGGTCGTAGAGCCCTGACTGCTCTGACCTGTCGTAGAATCCTGACTGCTCTGACCTGCCATAGAGCCCTGACTACTTTAATTTTACAGCAATGGAAACGTTCAACATTCCCAAATTAATTAGCACTCATCGTGAAAACCATGTGCGTGTATCGTGTAACGTGTGTTTACTACTTTCATTCAAAAGTCCACATTTAAATAATTTGCCCGTTTTCTTTGCCTAGAAATATTGTTTATTTTCATGAAAATTTCGAACAAATAAATTATTTATTTCCACGACAAGTAGGATTAAAATATTTAATTCTTTTTGTCTGGAACCTGGGACTAATATTAGTCCCAGCTGGGACCAAGATTAAATTATTTATTTTAAGAAAATCGCCCAATCCCAACCCCTGAACATCAATTGGTCGTCCCCTTAATTCTATTTTTTAAAAGATAATATAGATTTTTACAACTGCAACTTTACAACTTTCAAAATATTAACATATTAATATATAGAGTATAACATGTTTTGGGCTTATGTAATATTCAGTAAGAAAATCTGCCTTTTCGTACATATTTTAGGTTAAATTGCAGCAAGTTGAAGTATTGCGGGGCATCGATATAATATCGAATCAATAAAATCTGCCTTTTCTTACATATTTTAGGTTAAATTGCAGCAAGTTGAAGTATTGCGGGCATCGATATAATATCGAATGAAGAATATCTGCCTTTTCTTATATATTTCAGGTTAAATTACAGCAAGTTGAAGTATTGCGGGCATTGATATATTATCGAATGAAGAAAATCTGCCTTTTGCTATTTATTTTAGGTTAAATTGCAGCAAGTTGAAGTATTGCGGGGATCGATATATATCGAATGAATAAATTTAAAATCTGCCTTTTCTTATATATTGGGGTTAAATTACAGAGAGTTGGAGTATCGCGGAAGTCGATATAATATCGAGTGAAGAAAATCTGCTTTTTCTTATATATTTTAGGTTAAATTGCAAAAAGTTGGAGTATTGCAGGCATCGATATAATATCGAATGAAGAAAATCTGCCTTTTCTTATATATTTTAGGCTAAATTACAGAAAGTTGAAGTATTGCACACATTGATATATTATCGAATGAAAAAAATCTGCTTTTTCTTATATATTTTAGGTTAAATTACAGCAAGTTGAAGTATTGCGAGTATCGATATAATATCGAATGAAGAAAATCTGCCTTTTGCTATTTATTTTAGGTTAAATTGCAGCAAGTTGAAGTATTGCGGGGATCGATATATAATATCGAATGAATAAAATCTGCCTTTTCTTATATATTTTAGGTTAAATTGCAGCAAGTTGAAGTATTGCGGGCATCAATATAATATCGAAAGAAGAAAATCTGCCTTTTCTTATATATTTAAGGTTAAATTGCAGCAAGTTGAAGTATTGCGGCCATCGATATAATATCGAATAAAGAAAATCTGCCTTTTTTTATATATTTTAGATTAAATCGCAGCAAGTTGAAGTATTGCGTTCATCGATATAATATTGAATGAAGAAAATATGCCTGTCCTTATATATTTTAGATTAAATTACAGAAAGTTGGAGTATCGGGGCCATTGATATAATATCGAGTGAAAGAAATCTGCTTTTTCTTATATATTTTAGGTTAAATTGCAGAAAGTTGGAGTATTGCAGGCATCAATATAATATCGAATGAAGAAAATCTGCCTTTTATTATATCTTTTTGGTTAAATTACAGAAAGTTAAAGTATTGCAGGCATCGCTATATTATCTAATGAAGAAAATCTGCTTTTTCTTATATGTTTTAGGTTATATTACAGCAAGTTGAAGTATTGCGGGTATTGATATAATATCTAATGAAGAAAATCTGTCTTTTGCCTTTTTTTAGGTTAAATTACAGCAAAATGAAGTATTGCGGGCATCGATTTCATGTCAAATGAAGAAAATCTGCCTTTTCTTATATATTTTAGGTTAAAATAACAGCAAGTTGAAGTATTGCCGGCATTGATATAATATCGAATGAAGAAAATCTGTTTTTTCTTATATATTTTAGGTTAAAGTATAGAATGTTGGAGTATTGCGGGCATCGATATAATATCAAATGAAGAAAATCTGCTTTTTCTTTTATATTTTAGGTTAAATTACAGAAAAGTGGAGTATCACGGCCATCGATATAATATCCAATGAAGAAAATCTGCCTTTTGCTGTTTATTTTAGGTTAAATTACAGAAAGTTGGAGGATTGCGGGCATCGATATAATATCAAAATTAATGAAGAAAATCTGCTTTTTCTTATATATTTTAGGTTAAATTACAGAAAGTTGAAGTATTGTGGGTATCGATATAATATCGATTGAAGAAAATCTGCCTTTTGCTGTTTATTTTAGGTTAAATTACAGAAAGTTGGAGTATTGCAGCCATCGACATAATATCGAATGAAGAAAATCTGCTTTTTCTTTTATATTTTAGGTTAAATTACAGAAAGGTGGAGTATCACGGCCATCGATATAATATCGAATGAAGAAAATCTGCTTTTTCTTTTATATTTTAGGTAAAATAACAGGAAGTTAAAATATCGGGGGCATCGATATTATAGAGAATGAAGAAAATCTGCTTTTTCTTTTATATTTGAGGTAAAATTACAGAAAGTTGAAGTATCACGGGCATCGATATAATATCGAATGAAGAAAATCTGTTTTTTCTTTTATATTTTAGGTAAAATTACAGAAAGTTGAAGTATCGGGGACATCGATATTATAGAGAATGAAGAAAATCTGCTTTTTCTTTTATATTTTAAGTAAAATTACAGAAAGTTGAAGTATCGCGGGCATCGATATAATATCAAATGAAGAAAATCTGCTTTTTCTTTTATATTTTAGGTAAATTACAGAAAGTTGAAGTATCAGGGGCATCGATATTATAGAGAATTAAGAAAATCTGCTTTTTCTTTTATATTTTAGGTAAAATTACAGAAAGTTGAAGTATCGTGGGTGTCGATATAATATCGAATGAAGAAAATCTGCTTTTTCTTATATATTTTACGTTAAATTACAACAAGTTTTAGTATTGCAGGCATCGGTACATTATGAAATGAAGAAGGTCTGCCTTTTCTTAAACATATTTTAGTTAAACACCAAGTTTCAGTATTGTGGGTGCATCATTTTAATGTGAAAATTAAATATGCACCTCTTCTGATATTTGATGTTTGCGGCTGTTTGCAGGATATTCTATTTAGGGACCGACCATTTAACTTGAAGGGGGGGGGAGCTATGATTTTTGGATCTGATTTTATGTGAAAAAAATATTTTGGCTGCCAAAATGATGAAAAGGAATTTTCTGAATGAGGCTTTCTGCCCCCAAAAATAATGTTAATTTTCAAAAAAAAAATATTTTGTTGATACGTGTGCAAAAAATAAATAATTTGTTTAGCCCGAAGCGCGAAAAAAAATTTCTGTCCAGAACAAGAGGCTCTCAAGAGCCTGTATCGCTCACCTGGCCCTTGATTAACATAAACATTTTATGTTAAAGAGCCCTTATATATAATTAAATTATAAATCCAATATCCCTAATTAGTTAAAGCGGAGAAGACCTCTGTTAGTTTAACATTGGACCCCATGGGAAACACTAAGTTCCCCGCTGGCTGCCATATTGGATATCGCGCTGACCTGAAACACTCATTTTTGCAAGGGACCACTCAATGACTATTGCGGCCAAGTTTTGTTCCAATTGGCTCAGTACATTCAGAGGAGAAGATCTTTGAATGTGTTTTCCCATAGGGTCAAATGTTAAAACTATGTTTCCCACTGGCGGCCATGTTGGATATAGTGCGATCCTGAAAAACACCTTTTTTGCAAGGGACCACCTAAGGACTATTGTGGCCAGCCATCTTGGAAATTGCGCGGACCTAAAAAACACCCTTTTTGTAAGGAACTACCCAAGGACTATTGTGACCGAGTTTGGTTCCAATTGTCTCAGTAGTTTCAGAGGAGAAGATCTTTGAAAGTGTTTTCCCATAGGCTCCAATGTTAAAACTATGTTTCCCGCTGGCGGCCATCTTGGAATTCGCGCAGACCTTAAAAACACCTTTTTTGTAAGGGACCACCCAAGGACTATTGTGGCCAAGTTTGGTTCCAATTGGCTCAGTAGTTTCAGAGAAGAAGATCTTTGAAACAGTTTTTTCCGCTGGCGGCCATCTTGGAAATCACGCGGACCTAAAAAACACCTTTTTTGTAAGGGACCACCCAAGGACTATTGTGGCCAAGTTTGGTTCCAATTGGCTCAGTA
>MJUU01071306.1:131821-154398 GCA_002080025.1 Modiolus philippinarum
TCTAATTGTTTATTTTACAAAATAACGGAAATTACAATTTTCGAATACATAAAAGTTACTCTTTTCTGATAGTTCAGTTATGGTTACGGCAAAATTGAAGAAAATTGCACTCAACGTGTGAAAAATTTGTGCGTTCGTCTTGTGAAACGTGTGCGTGTGGTACGGAATGTGAGACGTATCCATCGCTGTATCAAATTTTGAGTATTTACATAATTGTATTGTTTTAGAGCTATACGACTAATTATATAATCAAAGCAGTCAGGATTCTATGACAGGTTAGAGCGGTTAGGGCTCTATGACTGGTCAGAGCAGTCAGGGCTCTACGACAGGTCAGAGCAGTCATGATTCTATGACAGGTTAGAGCAGTCAGGGCTCTATGACTGGTCAGAGCAGTCAGGATTCTTTGACTGCTCCAAGTTAACTTAAAGTTAACTTAGGACTGTTCTCATGACTGCTCCCCAAGTTAACTTTGACGAGAGGTTAGGGACCGACCATTTAACCTGAAGGGGGGGAAACAAATTATTTATTTTTTACACGCATATCAACAAAATATTTTTTTTCGAAATTAACATTATTTTTTTGGGCAGAAAGCCTTATTCAGAAAATTTTTTTTCATCATTTTGGCAGCCAAAATATTTTTTTCACATTAAATCAGATCCAAAATATTTTTTTTAGAAAAAAACCATAGCCCCCCCCCCCCCCTTTCAAGTTAAATGGTCGGTCCCTTATGTCTGCACCCTACTGTACCTCTAAGCCGGTATCTGACCTGAACTCTAACCGTTACCTTAAAAAAACATTACCTTAACCTTTTACCTTAGCATATTAGTCACCCCTAGCATGGCGTCTCCATCAGGCTCCGTTCTGGAGATCTTATTTTAAGGGAAAATCAAAGGCAATACCGCGGCCGCGTTCCCCGGTGAAGATATTCCCTTGAACTACCACTTAGCTTGAACTTTGCCTTAATCATACATTTATAACCCTGACTGGAACCATAACAATAACTTAAAGTCTATGCCTTAGCCCAATCGTCATACCGATTATGGCGTCTCTATCCAGCTCCCTTCCGGAAATATCATTTTAAACCAAAATTCCAAGGCAGATCCTCGGCCTCCTTTGCCGCGGAAGATTTCCCCTTGAACTACCCCTTAGCCGGACCCTACCATTAACCATTACTGTTACCTTAACAATATGCCTTAGCCCGAGGGTCTACCGTAGCCTGGCGTCACTATCCCTTGCCTTTCCTTAGATGACATTTTAATAGGAAAATCAAGGGCAATGCTTCTGCCGGATTGCTGGGGAACATTTCCCTTTATACAACCCGTTAGCCGGAACGTCGCCTGAACCCAAACCCTGATCCTTACCTTAAACCATTACCTCGACCATATTCCATAACCCAATGGTCACTCCTAGCAAGGCATCTCCATCCCGCTACGCCCCGTATATGTCATTTTAAGGGGTAATTCAAAGCCAGGGCCGCGGTCGCCGATCATTGGGTAGATTTTCCCTGGTTCTGCCCCTAAGCCGAACATGGCCTTAACCCAAACCAAAACTTTATCCTAGCTATATCCTTATCATTTAGCCTTAGGGTTTAGGTAAAAGCCAGGTTCTGGCTTAGGGACAGTTCAAGGCGAAATCGTTCCGGGAGAAGGCAGCTGCGGTTTAGCTTTTATATTTCCATTTGAAATAATATATCCAGAGCGGAGCTGGGTAGAAATGCCCGGCTAGGGTAGACGGTCGGGCTAAGACAAACGGATAAGGTAATGGTTATGAATAGGGTTAGGATTTGGTTAGGGCCTTGTTCGGGCTTACGGACAGTTAGGGAGGAAATCTTCCCATGCAAAACAGGCAGAGGATCTGCCTTTGAATTTCTACTAAAAATGAAAATCTCGATACATAGCGGGATAGAGACGCCAGACTCTATAACAATTGGCATAAAGCATAGGGGTTATTACTTTAAGCCTATGCCTTAGCCCAGTTGTCACCCCGAGCCTGGCATCTCTATCCATCTCCCTTCCGGACTTGTCATTTTAAGTCAAAATTCAAAGGCAGATCATCGGCCTCCTTTTCAGGGGAAGATTTCCCCTTGAAATACAACTTAGCCGGAACCTGCTTTTAACCTCAACCGTATCATTAACCATTACCGTTACCTTAACATTAGCCTTAGCCCGAGCGTTTACTGTAGCCTGGCGTCACTATCCCTTTCCGTACCGGAGATGTCGTTTTAAGAGGAAAATCAATAACAACGCCTCGGTGGGATTGCGGGGAACATTCCCCTTTATACAACCTATTAGCCCGAATGTCGCCTTAACCCTAACCCTGATCTTACCCTTACCATTACCTCGAATATATGCCTTAACTCAACGGTCATTCCTAGTCTAGCATTTCCCTCCTGCTACGCCCCGTTGATGTCATTTTAAGTAGAAATTCAAAGCCAAGCCGCAGCAGCCTTCCAAGAGATATTTTTCCCCTGGAACTGCCCCTAAGCCGAACCTGGCCTTAACGCAAACAATGCACTTTACCTTAGCTATATCCTTATTACTTATTAGTCATGGCTTAGGTAAAGGCCAGGTTCTGGCTTAGTGACAGTCCAAGGGGAAATCATTTCAAGAGAAGGCAGCCGCCCTTTAGCTTTTATGTTTCCCTTTAAAATAATATACCCGGAACAGAGCAGGGTAGAGACGCCCGGCTAGAATAGACAAATGGATAAGATTATGGTTAGGGTTAGGGTTAAGATTTGGTCAGGGCCTTGTTCCGGCTTAGGGGTAGTTAAGGAGGAAATCCTCCCCGGCAAAACTGGCAGAGGATCTGCATTTGAATTTTTGCTTAAAATGAAATCTCTATACGGAGCAGGATAGAGACGCCAGACTATCGATGACGATTGGGATAAGGCATTGAGGTAATTACTTTAAGCCTATGCTTTAGCTCAGTCGTCACCCCGAGCCTGGCTTCTGTATCCAGTTCCCTTACGGATTGGCAATTTTAAGCCAAAATTCAAAAGCAGATCAATGGCCTTCTTTGCCGCGGAAGATTTCCCCTTGAACTACTCCTTAGTCGGACTTGCCCTTAACCTCTACCCTAACATTAACCATTGACTATCGATGGCGATTGGAATAAGGCATTGGGGTAATGGTTATATTAAGGGTTATGGTAAGAGTTAAGGTTAAGACCAAATTAGGTTTAGTGGTTGTTGAAACAGAAATCGTGCCCAGTAAGAAAGCCTTTGCCTTTGACTTTCCCCTTAATATGACATCACCGGAAAGAGCAGGTTGGAAACGCGAGGCTAAGAGTGACTTTTGGGCTAAGATATAGGGCTTAAGTAATGCTAGAGTAGGGGACAGTGTTAGCCTAAGGTCATGTTCCCTTGGAAGGCGGCTGCGGCCTTGCATTTGAATTTCATGTGAAAATGAAATATCGAGAACGGAGCGGGTTAATGATCCCTAACTTGGGTAGACTTTAAGACTAAGTCAAAAAGTTAAAGTAATGGCTAGGGTTAGGGTTAGGGTTGGCGTGAGGGCCTGGATCCGGCCAAGGGATAGTTCAAGTAGAAATCTTCCACCGATTTCGGAGAAGGCGGAAGCACTTTTGCGTTTTTATTTCAATTGAAAATGACATTTCTGGAGCAGAGCAGGATAAAGACGACAGCTAAGTGGTGACGACATGGCTAGTGTATTGGGCTAAGGTAATTGTAAGGATTAGGATTAGGATTAGGGTTAAGGCCAGGTGCCGGCTTAGGGGTAGTTCAGGGGGAAATTTTCACCGGAAAAGGCGGTCGCGGCTTTGCCTTTGTATTTCCCCCTAAAATGACATCTTAGAAACGGAGAGGGATAGAGCATGAGACTAGGGAGAACAATTGGCCTATAGCGTTGGGAAAAAGTAATGGTTAGGGTTCGGGTAAGGGCTCCGGTTAAGGTTCAGTTTAGAGTTTGGGTAAAGGTTCGAGTCCAGGTTTGGGTAAGGGTGAGTGAAGGCCAGGTTCAGGTGTATGGCTACTTAAAGTGAAAATCCTGTCCTTGGAAGGCGCCCGCGGCCTTGAATTTTCCAATAAAATAACGACTCCTGAACATAGCAGGATAAAGACGCCATGCTAGGAATGATAATTCGGCTAAGGTTACGATATTGGCGGCATTTAGAGCTTGGGTTTGGGGAAGTTCAAGGGGAAATTCTCCCAAAAGAAGGAGGATGAAGCCTTGTCTTTGAATATCTCCTTAAAATGACATCGCTTGAACGGAGCCGGATTGAGACACCAAGCTAAGTCAAAGGGTTAAGGTTATGGATATGATTAGTCTCAAGGGTAGTTCAATTGTAAATATTCAAAAACAACGCCGGCAGAACTTTTGCCTTTGAATTCCGGTTTTGAAGAGACATCTTCATAAGGGAGCGGGAAAAAGACGAGACGCCAAGCTAGGGTTGACGATTGGCCTAAGGGTTAAATGATGATTAGGGTTAGGGACAGGGTCGGGGTTAAGGCCAAGTTCCGTTTAAGGGTTTGTTCATTTGGAAATCTTCCTAGGGGAAGACGGCCGTGGCCTTGCCTTCGAATTTCCCCTTAAAATAAAATCCCCGGAACGGAGCGATAAAGAGACGGCAGGTTTGCGGTGACAATATGGCTAAGACAAGCTTTAAGGTAATGGTAGGGGTTAAGGTAAGGTTTGGAGTTAAGGTTGGGTCCCGGCTAAGGGATAGTTCAAAGTCAAAATTTCCCCTAAAAAGGCGGACGCGGCTCTGAATTTTAATTTCCAATTAAAATAACATCCCTAGAATGGAGCGAGATAGAGACACAAAGCTAGCATGACTATCTGGCTAAGGCATAGCGTAGAGTTAACGATTGATGTTAGGGTTAGGGTTCAGGTTAAGGCAAGGTTTCGGTTTAGGAGCAGTTCAGGAGAAAACCTTTCACGGGAAGCGGTCGCTGCCTTGCCTTTGACTTTCCTCTTAAAAAGATATATCCACAATGGAGGGCGGGAGACCACAGACTCTTTGAGGTTACTTTGAGTTTTAAGGCCAGAAGAAAGGCTTCGAAATATTTGAAGGGAAATTTACCCCGGGAAGGCGGTCGCGGCCTTGCCTTTGAATTTCCCCTTAAAATGATATATCCCGAATGGAGCAGAATACAAACGCCAGCCTAGGGGTAACAATTGGGGTAAAGCATAGGATTAAGGTAAGGCTAGTTTTAGGGTAAGGCTTTAGGTTAATACCAGATGCCGGCTAAGGGTTAATCTAAGGGAAATCTTCACCGGCATAAGTGGCGGAGTTGCTTTCCTCAAATTTCCCTTTACAGTGACATCTCTCGAACAAGACCAATAGAGACGTCAGGTTTACGGTGATTATTGGTAAGGGTAAGGGGCAAGTATATTGCTAGGGTAAGGGTCAGGGTAGGGTTAAAGCCAGTTTCGACTTAGCGGTTGTTGAAGGGGTAAGTTTCCCTAGGGAAGTCGGCCGCAGCCTTTGCTTTGAATTTTCCCTTAAAATGACCGGAACGAAGCGGGATAGAAACGCCAGGCTCGAGGAGACAATTGGAATAGGGCATAAGGTTAAGGTAATTGTGAGGCCTAAGGTTTGGGGAAAGGACAGGCTTATCAGACCCCAGGCGGCATAAAGAGTAGACAGGAATAAACGTCCTGTCCTTGATAAACTTGAGTTTTCAATGTATCGTGTGCGTTTTCTGTCATATGTACATTCACTCCATATCCTTTCAAATTTTCTCTTATGAGTAGTTCAGGGAGAAATCTGCCTTTGTATTTTCCCTTAAAATGACATCTCTGGAACGGAGCGGGAAGTAGATGCCAGGTTAAGAAATACCGTCGGGCTTAGGCAAACGGTTAAGGTTGTGGTTATGGTTAGGTTTTGAGTTTAGTTTAGGTCAGCTTCCGGATAAGGGAAAATCTTCCAAAACAAAGCCGTTCAAGGCTTTGCCTTTAAATGTCGGCTTTGAAATTACAGTTTCGAAACGGAGCGGGGTACAGATCCCCAGCTAAGTGGTCACAATTGGGCTAAGGCATAGGGTTCAATACTGAAAAGGGTTCGGGACAGGGATGGGGTTAAAACCAGGTTCTATTTAAGGATAGTTCAAGGGGAAATTTACCTATAAGAAGAAGGCCTAGACCTTGTCTACGAATTTCTCCTTAAAATAACATTTCCGAAATGTTGCTGAATAGACACGCCAGGTGTATGATGACGATTGGGCTTAGGCATAGGGTAAAGTTAATGGCAAGGGTTAGGGTAAGGGTTGGATTTAGGCCAGGCACCGTCTTAGGCATAGTCAAGGGAAATCTTTTCGGAAAAGTCGGACGCGGCTATGAATTTGAATGTCCCATTAAAATGTCATCTTCGGAATGAAGCGAATTTGAGACACAAGGCTAGGGATAGGTATAGCGTTTAGGTTCATGCCAGGTTCCGGCTAAGGCAGTTGAAGGGGAAATCTTCCCCGGAAAGGCGGTCCTTGCCTTGCCCTTATATTTTCTCTGAAAAAGATATATCTTGAACAGAGCGAGAATTACCACTTAAAAACTACATCTCCGGAATGGAGGATAGAAATGCCAGGCTAGGGTGAAAATTTGGCTAAGGCATAAGGTTATGGTAAGACTAGAGTACGGGTAAGGGTTAGGGTAAATACCAGATACGTGCTTCGGGTAATCTAAGGGGAACTTTTTAACGGCAAAGGCGACGGAGTTGCTTTCCTTAAATTTCCCCTTCCACTGAAATCTGCGGAACGAGAACGATAGAAACGCCAGGTTTGCGGTGGTTATTGGGTAAGGATAAGGCATAAGGCTAAGCCTAGGGTTAAGGTATGGGTTCGAATTAAGGCTAGGTTCGGCTTAGGGGTACGTAGTTCTAGGGGACATTTAACCCGTGGAAAGCGGCAACGGCATAGAGAGACCAGGCTAGTGGTGACAATTAGGATAAGGCGCTAGTGGTGACAATTAGGATAAGGCATAATGTTCTGGTAATAGTTAGGGTAAGGGTTTGAGAAAAGGCTAGGTGCAAGCTAAGAGTTAGTTCAAGAGGAAATCTTCCCTGGAGAAGGCCTTTGCATTTTTGCCTTTGTATTTTTCTTAAAATGACATCTCCGGAACGGAGCAGGATAGAGAAGCCAAGCTATCGATGACGATTGGGCAAAGACTGGGTTAAGATAATGGTTATGGTTAGGGTGAGTTAAGGTTAAAATTGGGCTCCGGCTTATAGGAAGTTCAAGGAGAAGTATTCCCCGGAGAAGGCCGCCGCGCTTTTTTGCTCTTGTATTTCCCCTTAAAGTGAAGCCTCAAGATGTAGCAATTAACTGCTGCAACCCCTGGATACATATTCTTTCAGATTAATTAATATTCAATATGTCTGATCTTTTTTTTTTCTTTTTATCTTTTTTAATAAGAGTGTGCACGAATGCTTGTAAGGTACAGGTATGAATGTAGAAGCAATAGGATTTTTTAAATTGCTTTACACATAGGAAAGGAACAGTGACATTCAGTGTACAGTAAACTATCATGTAAACCAAAGTGTAAATTAAGGTAAGCTATTGCAAATGAATGGATGTGACTTTGTGTGTGCGTGTTTGTGTGTGTATGTGTGTGTGTATAGAATTATTCCTTTATGTATTATTGTTATTGTCTTTCAAGTCCTCCTGTATGCTTTCCAATCCACACTACAACATAAACGATTCTCTCTATTCGGTACTTTTTATGGTTGTTTCTATTTTGTTAACCATATTCTCTGTGAATTTTTTAAAGATGCCCATTGAAATATTTTTTCTTTGTCGTTGAAAAAACCTTCCCTGTTTTGAACAAGAAAAAAAAATGTATTGCTTACGATAATCAGTTTTGTAATTAACATGTACTCTTTGTCAGTAACTTTTATATATATGTTTTGCCAATAAAACATTATAAAAATAAAATGACATCTCCAGAACGAGAGGGATATATATGCAATGCTAAGGATGACGAATGGACTTAGACATAGGGTCATGGTTAAAGTTATGATAAGGGTTGGGGTTGGGGTTAAGGTTATGTTCTGGCTTAAGGGTAGATCAAGGGAAAATCTTACCCGGCAAATTCGGCCGAGGTGTTGCCTTTGAATTTAGGTTTCAAATGACATTTCCGGAGCAGAAAGGATAGAGACGCCAGGTTTCAGTGGTGATTTGTCTAAGGATAAGAGATAAATATATGGCTAGGGTAAAGTTCAGGGTTTGTGTTAAGGCCAAGTTCCGGACTAGGGGTAGTCTTATGTGGTAATATTCACCGGTAAATCTTCATTGGCAAAGCCGTTCGGGTCTAGGCTTTTGAATTTCGGCTTCGAATGACATCTCCCAAGCAGAAAACATCGGCATTTGTGAAACAGAAACATTTTAATGGTCTGTAAAATCGTGGTGACGACCGTAAAACTTCTGAAGTGACAATTGCAACAGTGACTGAACATACCCTTGATGTATAAGTTTTTGAGACAGTCATTTCGCTCTGTTGACAAAATCGTTGTACAAACTACGCGAATGAGTTGTGAAATGTACACGCCATATTGTGGAGAACTGGGAATATTACTGCTCAAAAACGGGAAGTTCATTATTGGAAAGTCGAAATAATCACGCTTGTCGTAAAGTTTTGTTTTCAGACGTCCAGAGTTGTCAATGTAGAGGTATAGGTCAAGGTATGATGCTGATGATGTTGTATCAGTGGTCTCTTTAATTTCGAGTTCATTTGGGTATATAAGATGAAGGTTATCCTTAAATTGAGGATTGTTCAATGAAAAAACATCATCTATATAACGGAAACTGAAATTAAAGGATTTGGCTAGCTTGTTGTCTTTTTTCTAATCTAGCCCTTGTATGAACCTGGTTTCATACGAATAAAGAAACAAATCTGCTAAAAGTGGCGCACAATTAGTCCCCATAGGTATCCCTATTGTCTGCTGGAAAACTTGTAAAGGATTGCAACGCCAGGTTTCCGGTGGCGATTTGGCTAAGGGTAAGAGATAAGAATATGGTTAAGAAAGTTTAGGATTTGAGTTCAGGCTAGGTTCGGCTTAGCGGAAGGCTTAGGGAACATCTTCCCTGGGAATGAGTTCTGGGGCTTTACCTTTCAATTTTGGCCTAACAAGATATATCTGTAAATGAGAGGGATAGAGACACAACGGTTGCATTGATAAATCGGCTAATGGCTAAAGTAAGGATCAGGTTTATGTATGTTAGGGCAAGGGTTGTAATATCATACGCTTACGACTGTTTTCTGCTCATATACCGCAAGACATCCCCTGAACGCCTTAAAATTTAAAAGTAGATTCTACGGGCATTTTTTTACGCCAACGACGATGCAAGAAAACGCGATCCTCTATCTGCCGGCGAGAAATATTTATGTAATATGAACGTAAATGACTATTTATAGCCATAGTCAACTGCCACTCTGTCAAAAAGTATACAGCTGTGTCATATATTAATTCTATTCCTAGGCAGAACACGTACCAGAGACCAACTTGCATGATTTTTGACAACATTGGAGGATATTTTGAAAATGACCAAACATATAGAAAACAAAATGCATGGTTGAACGGACCAATAACTTATAAAATACATAATACGTTCTTGAATGGACTTCCTTCTTAGATTATTTATCGAAAAATATGGTGGTCCAAATGTGTGGACTCATAATTATAAATTCAGGGCAGTACACAAATGTTCAAAGTTTCAGGTAAATATCAACATATCATATCAATTTTATATAGCACTTAGAACAAAAACAGAAATAAAATGTTATTATCTTGCTTAAGTTCGGTGAATCATAACAACTCTCTAAATTAAAAGAATCTAATTCTTAAACACCAACACATAAACTTGAAAGCAAATGAACCTAACTTTAAGCATCGGCACCTGAATCTAACCTTTAACAAGAGAACCTGAGCTAAAAGCGCCAGCACCTGAATCTAAGAAGACCGGCTGCGAAGTACAAGTAGAGGTGCACTAGTGCGACATATGAGAGTTACCAGACTAAATATAAGAGCTCCCATGAATTGCAATTTGTGTCACACCTCAATCTAAAGCTCCATCAGCTTGGTGTTAGTACTAAGTGTTGTGGTCTATAGCATGGTGCGGCAATTAAACAAAAAAAAACGAATACAGTTTTTCCAACAATTAGACTTCGGTATTTAGTTATTTGTTACCACTGGGTCGATGCCACTGCTGGTGGACTGTTAGTCCCCGAGGGTATTCACCAGCCCAGTAGTCAGTACTTCGGTGCTGACCCGAAAGCCGAATATTTCTGAAACCTTCCAATATCCAAAATTTTGTCAATTGTATTGAAAACTAAGGAGTATCTCCCTCATGCAAAGCTCTGTCCTTAGCTGATTTTGGCTTTGAATTTAGATCACTTAGGTTATTTGTTCTCTATCAGTTTTTAAACATCTTTGAGTTTATGGTCTTCCAAACGTTTAGATTTTATCTGCACTGATGAGACATAAGTTGTCGAAATGCGCATATGCAGAAAGTAAATTCACAGTGACTTCGGTATTTAGTTATTAGAATTAAATAACTAATACCGAAATTACTGATATTTACTTTCTGCATATGCGCATTTCGACAATTTATGTCTCTTCAGTGCAGATAAAATCTATACGTTTGGAAGACCAATAATATCTTGTAGTTTATGTATAACCTAAAAAATAAATTCAAAACACTTACCTACCGTGTCACAAAATAGAAGTACTAATCATGAGATTGTTACACTCAACTGACGCGAAATATATATGAGCAATTTATACACATGTAAATAAAAACAATAATAATAATAAGTTGCATATTAGGAAATACGCTGTCATGATTGGTTGAATTTACATCTGGTAACAATTTCTGAAGTCGTTTATTCTTCGGAAGACGACATTGATCCAAATACATTTAAGTTGACCCGTCTAAATTCATACGCCAAGACAATCACATGGAATAAAATAGTGTGATTGGCATTAAACAAACGTTAATTTAACTATTTATCATCAAATTAAAAGAATAATAAGGATTAAACACCGTTTGAGTGGAAATTATTTGAGTATAAACGGGACCAACTCACTCACAAGCAAATCATAAAGTGTTTCGGACTTTTATTTGTTTCTGAGTAAATTGGTTCCGTTTATACTCCAATAAATTCCTTTTAAAAGTTGTTAAATCCTATTTAAGAAATTAAATTATCACCACGGTTTTTGATTGAAACAAGATTGCGACATTATTTCATCCTAAGAGTTGGTCAGCTGCGACAAATACGTATATCCCATGAGAACAAGCTCGGAGAAATCATACTGGGTGACGTCTGTTACGCTGTGACAAAAAAAACGAATTTTTACCAATCCAAATTAGAAAACTAGATTTCCGATGAACACATGAAAGAAATATGTCAATACCGGTGTTTACTACAAGATAATGCTAATTTACTACATATAAATAATTTCAGAAATATTTACAGTAAAATGTGAATATTCTGTAAGTCAACAGGCAAATGTGAAAGCCATAGTTTTTATACAATAGTTAAAAGGAAAGCAAAAATAGCACTTGAAAGCGAAGCGATTCCTATTTCATATTTTTGTCCAAACCACCGAGAGGTTATCTTTTAAAGAAAGAGCATAGATAGCTATTGTAATAAAGCCGAAACATTTATTTTTAACCGAACAAGCTCAGGATGTCGGTCAAATTGTCTAGAAGACCACAACATAGTTGCTTATCTACATGTCGCTAATCGTTCACATTCCATTAGGTCAAAATATAAACAAACATGTTAAAAGTTTCAAAATAACTTTTTAAATCATATTCTGAAGTCGATTTATTATAATAATAAACGTGCTAGATCGTAAAGAAATAATATAGGAGGCATAATATTAAAATAAATTGACAAAAGATATCTGAATGTTGGATGTATACAACAATGAGAAAAAAAAATACAATTAGGCGGCGTACCACATTCGTGTTCTGTTAAAAGCGACAAAAAAGTCCCACTCAAAGACATAACGTTACATTTTGCCCCGTTTTTCCGTACGTTTGTTGCAAATTAGAATAACAACAATCATTAATCCGCCAAACGATATGCAACTCCCAGCACAGTAATATGTCGCTTTGTAACTCCCTGATACATCGAACAGCCATCCTGTAAATACAAAAATAAGAAAAAAAACATGCGTTGGCAAAAAAGGAGATATTGTAATACCTTTAAATTTTAGTAAATCCCAAAAATTACTTTGATCAACTCTAATTCAAGGCGCATTCAATTGGTGCGTATTGCGAAACACGAGTCGGGCGCAGACATGACTTAATTTTCACAACCGAATGTTTTTTTTTCTCTTTCATTGTGACGTCATAAACATTTGAAAAACGTATATCAATGTTATCAAACGAAATCCTTGTTTCACTTTGTCCCCTATTCGCTCTCTCTTATTGGTAATATGTTTCATTTCGAAAACTGCACAATTATTTTCTCTTTTAACAAAATAATGACGTGTACATTTTGTCAGGTTAACACAAAACTGAAATTAGCGTATCGCTCTTAAATATTAAAAACAATATGACAAATCTGTCTGAAAAGTATTTCATTGGAAAGCTAAACAGTAAACATTGTCTCTAAATTCAAAATTTATTCTTTGTAAATGTTGCTGAAAAAATGGCCTTGTTTCCAAAGCTCGACAGCAGAAAAAGAAGACTGGTGACCAATCTTTTTTTAATTAAACATTCGAGTTAGGAACAACAACATATCCTAAGGTAAGAAAATTCGGTGTTTCATTTTATTAGGCTCGATCTACCTTTAATTTCATCTTTATAAACAGCAATGAAGTGAAACACGTTAATTTCTTCATTCACGTCATGCGTTGGATGAAGAAGTTAAATTAATAATTGCAATAATCAATTTACTGATATTCTAGAGTTGAAAATTAATATTATTTCGTATTGATCTATATATATTATCTTCATATAATATTACAACATAAAGCAAAAACACCCAAAATCTCTTTTGTGCTAGATCTTAATAGATACAATAATATACTTCCAGTTAATATCGATCTACATTGGACGATCGATTAAACGGCATCTTTCTTTCCTGCCTTTTGATGGAAATGTGTTCTGTTATATGGCATTTAATATTTGAATGTTTGCATGACCCCCATTTTAATATGCTTGTTGATAATATCTGTCTTGGTAATGAAATAAAGACTCCTCGTTGCTATGCAAGACCTTTTTGATCTCTTCCAAATTGAGGTACCATTGGCGGAGCGTTTATAACAAAAAATAGAAGTTGAAGTGACGCGTGTTGCCTTCCATTTATTTCATTAACAAACGTAAAGGAATATATCGTTTTTCAGGATGTACAAACGTGAATTCTATACATCTATAATTAAAATATTAACCAATCAGATAACAGGTTACTTAACAAGAAACATTAAGAATCAACAGTTCGTTGATACCTAAGAGTATCCACCACTTCAAATCAAAGAAGAAAATGATAAATTACCTTATCAGAAAACTGCGATGCTTTATATTATTTTAATTGTGCTGGTAACATGTGCAATCTCTGTTGTTAAAAATTGTAGAAGTGATCTCCGATATTTATATTTTATTTTCACAATATCTTATCATTTAGTGTATGTAGTCTCTACATCTTGTGCAAATATAATTCAATTAACTACAGTTCCCGCCAATAATTATAATTAGATAACAATATTAATGTCTTTGTATTTTTGGTCTATTTGTTGAAAAAATTCCGGAAGCCATTTGATATCGAAAATTTCAATATAAAATGACACTTTGAGGTGCTTTATTTTTCGAATATTATGTTATTTGTTATTTGGAACACTTATTTGCTATCATTTTCATTGAAAGCAGTCATCGTCGTTACTCGATTGAAATGAAGCAGACCTAATAATTAGAATATCATTGGTAACTAAAAATATGAATTATACGAGTTTGGTTGACCAGTATATATAATGTAGCATCCTTACAAATTGTAACTTGTTTGCATTAGACCTACTACATCTGTCTGGAGTTGAAAAAAGTCATCATAAAATCTATTTAAACTTGCTCCTTTCTCCGATTTTTACATTACGCATAAATGTATTTTACAATATTGTATTAAATCATGCATAACATGAGTTGCTTACCCTTCCGACGCACCCTATCACACTCCATATGGATTCATGTGAATATATGCTTGCTTTTTCTCAGCATTGGATCTTTGATTTCACTTAACTTTAAGTCTTAAAACCGAAATTATAAGCCTACGTTTAATTTTGAATGCGGAAAAATTTTACCTCCAAAGGGTGGTCCGAGAAAATTTCCTTATCCTTGAAAAAACATTACCAATCCATAAGCACCTGTCATGTTATCTTCACCAAGAATGTCTGTCACTATACTTGCATGGATAGCTTCTTGGCATGCTGATATAAACCCAAATATGCCACCAAGTATGATATTGGGCAAGTATTCAGTGAATGATTGAAACAAGAATAAAACTGTTCCCCAAATAACGAAACTTCCACTGCAGAGAAATAAACGGACATTTTTGGTTTTATTTCCAGCAAAACCAAAAATCACTTTACCGAATACATGTGAAATACCAATAGCAACATAAATATAGCAAAAGTTGAAATATTGGGGGCATCGATATAATATCAAATGAAGAAAATCTGCCTTTTGTTATATATTTTAGGTTAAATAACAGGGAGTTGAAGTATTGCAAGCATCGATATAATATCGAATGAAGAAAATCTGCTTTTTCTTATATATTTCAGATTAAATAACAGAAAGTTGAAGTATTGCGGCATCGATATAATATCAAATGAAGAAAATCTGCCTTGTGTTATATATTTTAGCTTAAATAACAGAAAATTGAAGTATTGCGGGCATCAATATAATATGGAATGAAGAAAATCTGCCTTTTGTTATATATTTTAGGTTAAATAACAGAAAGTTGAAGTATTGCTGGCATCGATATTATATTGAATGAAGAAAATCTGCTTTTTCCTATACAATTTAGGTAAAATAACAGAAAGTTGAAGTATTACGGGCATCGATATAATATCGAATGAAGAAAATCTGGCTTTTGTTATATATTTTAGCTTAAATAACAGATAATTGAAGTATTGCAGGCATCGATATAATATCAAATGAAGAAAATCTGCCTTTTGTTATATATTTTAGGTTAAATAACAGAAAGTTGAAGTATTGTGGGCATCGCTATATAATATCGAATGAAGAAAATCTGCTTTTTCTTATATATTTAAGGTTAAATAACAGAAAGTTGAAGTACTGCGGGCATCGATATAATATCGAATGAAGAAAATCTTCCGTTTCTTAAATATTTTAGGTTGAATAACAGAAAGTTGAAGTACTGCGGGCATCCATATAATATCCAATGAAAAAAATCTGCTTTTTCTTATATATTTTAGGTTAAATAACAGAAAGTTGAAGTAGTGCGGGCATCGATATATTATCGAATGAAGAAAATCTGCCTTTTGTTATATATTTTAGGTTAAATAACAGAAAGTTGAAGTATTGCGGACATTGATATAATATCGAATGAAGAAAATCTGCTTTTTCTTATATATTTAAGGTTAAATTACAACAAGTTTTATTTTAACGTGAAAATGAAATATGCACCTCTTCTAATATTTGATGTTTGTGGCTGTTTGCAGGATATTTTATTACCTACAGGACTGATTTTTATTCAGTTTTGTTTATTTATTTATTTAATTGTTTATTTTACAAAATGACGGAAATTTACAGTATAGTACATAGAAGTGACTGTTTTCTGAAAGTTCTGATATGGTTACGGCAAAATTGAGGAAAATTGCACTCAACTTGGGAAAAATTTGTGCGTTCGTTGTGTGAATCGTGTGCGCGTGTTAGGGAATTTGGGACTTATCCATTGCTGTATTAAATTTTGAGTATTCAAAGTTCTTGTGTTGTTTAAGAGCTATACGACTAATCAGAGCAGTCAAGATTCTATGACAGGTTAGAGCGGTCAGGGCTCTATGACTGGTCAGAGCAGTCAGGGCTCTATGACAGGTCAGAGCAGTCAGGATTCTATGACAGGTTAGAGCGGTCAGGGCTCTATGACTGCATGGTCAGAGCAGTCAGGGCTCTATGACTGGTCAGAGCAGTCAGGATTCTATGACTGCCCCAAGTTAACTTCAAGTTAACTTAGGACTGTTCTCATGACTGCTCCCCAAGTTAACTTGGACGAGAGGTTATGTCTGCACCCTACTGTAGACATATGTTGCTTGATGCCAAGTCTGTTCAATCTATCTACTGTGAATTGATATGGAACATCATACCAAAAATACACAATAACATTTGCTAAAATAAACAGAAGAAAAAGTCTATTTTTCAGTATTTCAATTCTTATGTAAATAAAAGATTTAAGCTCTGGGTTTATCCGACTGATCATTTCTTTCTGTATAGATATCAGCTCACAACAGATAAAATGTCTTTTTTACTCGGAAAAGCTCTGCTGTATTTCTTGACTCCGATGTCCACTATCGCAATGTTTTTCGGAATGACGGAAAAAAGCACCGCATACAATTATATTGAGAACTATACCACCCACGATAAATAATGTTCCTCGCCAGCCGTATTCAGCAATTAGATTGTCATAAACAATAGCAAAGACTGCCGTTCCTACACCTGCGAAACCCTGCGATATCCCTGTTGCCACTGTTCTCTTGTTTTCGAAGTACGTTGTATTTACAACAATTGAATTTATATAGGATAATGACATACCAATTCCGGATATACATCCAGGAGTTACGCTTATAGCTGTAACAGAATTTACGAAAGCACTAGATATATATCCGGCAGAGGCAATTAGTCCGCCGATGATTGTTGCCTTTCTGAATCCAATCTTTTGTGTGATTATACTAGCTAAGGGTCCGAATAACATCGGAATTGATAATAATATCGATACAATCCAAGCTGTTTCACTTCTTGTAGCGTTAAAATCTTCAAGTAATTGCGTAAATAAAACTCCAAATGAATAAGAGCAACCGTCGACAATTATATTAATTACAAATGCTGCAAACACCAGTGATAAAGCATAGTTACCACCATGCATTTCAGCCGTATTGTGTACCAATTCTTCCCTATTATATATTTCGTTTATATCTGTCTGATCTGTTAAGTATATAAACATTTACGGTATAAGAAGATGAAACCTCTAAGAATTAAGCTAGAATGCATTTGATAAAGATTATTATTTTATAAAACCCGTGCAGTGTAGTCCAAGAAAAAATTATCAGTTGAAATATGGTCTTATTTGAAGAAAGCTTTATTCTTTCTTTGAACTTTATAATAAATTCAACTTTTAAATGCAACATTTGTGTTTTTTTTTTCTCTCTTTTTAGATTTTGAATACGCCCTTTAAAGCAGCTCACATGATCATACTAGGGGAAAAGCACCTAATTTCGATAACTCTTGTTTACCGATCACTCTTGTTTATCTTTCGATATACGTTATATAATGGGTGCCACACGTGGAGCATGCTTACCCTTCCGGAGCACCTGATGATACCATAGTTCTTGTAGGGGTTCACGCTGCTAGTGCTTTAGTTTTGTTGGGTTCTTGTTTATTTTTGTTTATTTGTTTTGTCTTTATAATTCTGTCGCACTCCTTTTTGGATAATAATTGCCTTGATTTTGGGTTTTGATTTTAGAATTCCGACTTTATCAGTTTTGCTTTGGTATTCGTTTGCCGATGCATCATGCTTCTCATTCATTAACTTAACAGCACTCACACACAGACAAGGACATTAAACACGTTCTGAAAACGCAAATAATCTGGGTTCATGTGACAGATATATCCGTTTTTACTCTTTGTTGTTGATATGAACATATTTTATTGATTGCATCTGTCAAGTTCACGTTGTATCAATCTGTCGATCGAATATCACGGATATGTGTTTTTTTTTTTTTTTTGGAAATTTTAGAATAAAAAAACAATCAGTATGTGATTTATGCTGGTCTCTCATTTACAAATAGCAATTTTATGTTTTAATACAGCAAAACTCGAAACACATGCGCGTTTCTTTACACGGCCTAAACAAACAATGTGCACGAAATAGGTATTATCTGTCAATCAAACGCAAGACAGTCATATGCAACATACCAGTTCTAAACAAATCGATTAAACAAGGGCGTGATTTCTGTACGTCAATCAAATACAAACATTTTATTCAGATTATATGATAAGAATCCTTGCATATTTTAGAAATCGGGTATTGTCAGTAAGGAAAAAAATGCTCGCAGTGTGTAAGAACTTACCCAGCTAGCACAGAAATGTTTTTAAAACATTTTAAAACGTTTTCAAAAATCGTCTGAAAACATTTTTAAAAATGGTTTAAAAATCATTTTTTGTATGGTTACGGAATGTTTCTAGACTGTTTTGTAGAAAACATTTTACTGAAATGTTATGAAAATGTTAGACCTAAACATTTCCCTCAGAATGTTTTTGGAATGCTTTTAAAATGTTTTATGGAATGTTTTTGGAAAACTTTATAAAAGCATTCAGATGAAATCAGTTTAAAAAACATTTCTAAAATAGTTTGAAAAAAGTTTTAAAAAGCTTTAAATGTATGGTCACGGAAACATTTTCACAATGTTTCACAGGAATGTTTTTCTGAAATATTTCAAAAATATTTAATCATATTATTTCTTCCAATTGTTTTAAGAGGGTTTTTTAACATTACTTAAAAAAGAAACTGGGCTGCCGTATACCTTAAGCAACGTTTGTTCAAAGGCTGCCTTTTTCATTATAGTTGTGTATGGTGTACATTTTCCACATTTTTTTCACTTGCATGCATCCTTATGTTAGATAATTTGAGTTTTGTTCCAATATTAAGCGTTATATTAAATCCTATATTTACAGTGTACATTGCATAATATAATATTTTTAAATGGTCATTTTTGTATCGGTTATGTGTCTGCAAACAAGGACGTATAAGTCCTTGCTGCAAATGAAACGTCTAGTTTTTGGTTGTAGTATAATGGCTTCAAATCTAATTAACATATAGCATAGATCATGAGCAAAACAACATATAAATACGGAACCCAAAATGCATATTTTTCACACCAAATTTGAACAGGTGTTATTGTTTAGAAATTATGAAAACATTGGCACTAATGATGTTTTACTCAGTAATATACATGTAATATATAAAGTCAAGTAATAAGTTCAATAAAATTTATTCCAGTAAATGCTATGCCTCCTATATATGAAAACAATCCCAAACTATTGATCATGAAATAAAAACTATGATTGTTTCGTATCAATTTCTATAGCAAGCTCGTGTTCTCCTCGAGCGTTGTTGAATAAAAAGAAGTAACTGTTTGATATGCACATAATCCGAGATAGATGTTCACAGAAAACTATCCTCCACTAAATAAAATTATAGTTAACTGTTCAAAGATGTTGTAAAGTAAAAAAAAAATGATTTTGCACACAGATTTTTTTAATAACATCGACCGAACATGTAGTAATTCTTCCATGTAACTGGTTTTAAAAGTCACACATTTTCGGGTGTGTCAGGACAATGTCCATTTCTTGTTATTAGTTATATAAAAACATCTGTTTTCACTTAAGGGGGTAGACCTGGGGTAGGAGGAGATAACTCCGTTTTTTCACTTTTTTTATTACTTACACAAACAAATAGAATCATTACAATAGGTATTATAAAAAATTTTAAATTGTTAAAAAAAATCTACACAGCAAATAAATATTAATTTTATCACGAAAACAAATACCTAACATCCAGTTGTTTAAAATGAGTGCATTTTACTTTACATTTTTGCAATGCTGTCCAAAGATAATGAAAATTTGTAAAAGTCGGATTTCTTCCAAGGGAGGTAATTTATAGCACAGATTCAGCAATTTTATTGATTTTTACCCACTTTATTCTATATTAAGAAAAATTGGGACGGTAGAATTTTCTAAAATTTTAATATATTTTACCTGTACTAGTTTTCTTTCTATTCTCAGTTTTTGGTGAAAATTAAACGACAGACTTTCTTACAAGAAGTGTTTAACAGTGATCAAAACAGGGTAGAATTTCCAGCCTATATCATTCAGAACACCCATGTATTTCAGTTCAAACTAGTTAAATTTACTATCATTATTCATGCTTACTTTCACACATGTCTAAACTACAAAATTTTGCATTTGAAATAATTTTAAATCAAATAACAATGTAATTAGAGCCAATTTTATACACCACAATCAAGTCCAGAATGGACCAAATAATATATGGAAACAGGGTATCTTTGATGACCTCTAGACATAAAACGGGACGGTAAAAATTGTTGAAAATTGCTGAAAGTCGACATGAACATGTGTGGTTTTAATACAGAAAATATAAACAAAATTAAACGAGTGGAAAATTTTAGGCTTCCCAAGGTCTACCCCCTTAAACTACATGTGTATTATCGATTACATGCTGTGATGACAATCTTTTATCTGTTTAAAATTGTTACTGTTATCAGTCAATTTTATACCCGCTTCAGCAAATTTAGACATCATTAATATATTGAATAACTAATTGGTACATGTATTAAATTTTAGTCCAATTAAATCCAAATTTTTTAGTGAATGCTTGCGTTTCAGTTGTTTTTAATGTGTTGATTGTCCAGCAAATATTTACACGTTTTTTAATGTTTTCACATATATTGAAATATTCAAATATACGTCCCTGGTTTTCAACACCAAAAATAAATTTACTATATGATATGAACACATATTACAAACCAAACAATTAATTCACTTTTTAACAAATTAGTTTTTATCATATTTATCGTAATGAAAAACTAACTGGCAATGTTTGAATGCTTATTTGATTAAAACATATTTTATATGTCTTAAAAATGTTTTGCAAAAATATTACCCAAATAAAACATATAAGCATAATATTCTTAAAATGTTTCATCAACATGTTTTATTTTGATTAGATTAAAATATTATCCTGTAATGTTATAAGAATGTTTCCTTGAAATATTTAGGCCGAAATATTTAAGAAAGGTACAAAAAGTGTCTTTAAATTATAAAATCTTATTGTTTATAATTGTATTAACTTGCTATCCAAACCTATTGTGCGATCGGTTACTGGTAATTGGAAAGCTTTAACAATATAGTTAAAATGTTTTATGAAAATGTTTTACTTCAACATAACGGAAACATCAAGTGCCAATGGATTTATAACGTTTTGTTATAATGTAGCAGTGTAACAGAATAAAAACATATTTTCAAGATGTCTTAAAAACGTTTTGAAAAAATGTTATTAAAAATTCTGAAACAATGTTCTGGTGTGATGATTTTAAAATGTTTTAAGTATGTTGTGAAAAAATGTTACCGAAAATAACTTCAAAATATTATGTTAAAATGTTTAAAAAAACATTATAAAAATGTTCTAATTAAAGTCTAAAAAATAGTTTGTCAGCGCATTTCGCAAAAACGTTTTTAAAATGTTTTTGAAATGTTTTTAAAAAAGATAAAACGTTTTCAAAACATTTTAAAAATGTTTCAATAAAATGTTTTGGCGAACCGCAAATAAACCTCGAATAAAATGTTTCGAAAATGGTTTGTGTTAGCTGGGTATATATGGCTTTTCAAGATGAAGAACCACAATAAAGGCGTTGTTGTTCCTTATATGATAACGCCTTGTATGCAGGTGGTCCTGAAGTTTACTTGTAGTGCAAACATTTTGAGTTTTACAAAAACAAAAACAAAAACAAAACAAAAACTAAACAAATAAAAACAAAGAAATAAAAATGAAAAAAAAAACAACAAAACAGAACGAAAACTTACAACATATGCACTATGGATCACGACAGCAGACACAGAAAGATACATAAAATCAATCCAGACAAAATGCCTGTTTCTGTTGATTCCTTCAAAAACATTTTGTTTGGCATGTACTTCACATATCACATTGTATATAAAGTTTACTGAACGTCTCCGAAGAAATATATCCATGTTAAAAGTCCTTCATTTATAATTTTCACTATTTTACTATCCACATTTAAATATCCTCATTGCACTTTGGAATAGAAAAATGAATTATCCTTTAGTTCAAAATTATGTTATATACGGAAGCGTATTAGCGCCACACAAACTTTTTTGAAATTTTGCGTTATAACGCAACGTTTGCGTGATTTCGCAAAGGTTTGCGTTATTTAGCAAAGTTGGCGTTATTTCGCAAAGTTTGTGTTATAACGCAATGTTTGCGTAATAAAGCAAAGTTCATTTTAAATTGGTAAATAGTTTATATGACCCAACGTATTCGAAATTTAAAGTTGTGTACGGGTGTCTACAGATAGTGTTTGATTTTCGGGCTAAAATCTGCACAATGGCTTAAAGATGATAAAATATAATAGATTCAACAATCAAACAGAATAATTCGCTCATTTTGTTATCTTCTACGGATCAAAGATGTTATTGAATCTTTCAATAATCTTTGACAAGCGAGATATGTCACAAATTATGGGTTGAGGGCTTTTTTTTTTTTATTTCGGTTGTATTTACTTTGATATATTTTTGTTTGAGTCATATAAATAAAAAAGTACGTGACCATTATATATATATATATATATAT